>JABXJD010001259.1:0-67500 GCA_013375575.1 Percina caprodes | reverse complement strand
AATGACAGTTCTGGTTTTACACAGAGGTGCAGAGGACGGTGGATTTGGTTACCTTTGGCACAGACAGTTAAGTGGTATCAATCTAACTCTCGGCAAGAAAGAGAGAGAGGGTACGCCTATTTCCAAAATATTAAACTATTTCTTTCATTCACGGTAATCTACTCTAAAGAAAGGCCTGCAATGAGGTGTAAAAAAAAAAAAAAAACTCACCTGGATAAAATAAAATGACTTCAAAAGGCATGACAGTCATGACCCAAAGAAAGACATCTGCTACAATATGGCCTTTAATTAGTCTAAATCTGAAGCTAAGGTCACTTTAGCAGCTAACAATTCCATGTCAGTAGTCGCAGTTACTAAATATTTAGCCTGTTATTTTAGGGAGTTAAATAAAGTATTCCACCATCTGAAACAGAAAGTATGAACCAGAACATATTCATGATATAGGAACTTTGAAGAATTGCAAACAACCCAGAGAGTTTCTTTTCTCCTATCCCAGAATGCATCTGTGGTGTAGCCCGACGTTACTCCACGGCGCTGTGGAGTTAGGTCTGGCAATTCAGTAATATTTTCTAGTTTTCATATTAATAAGCTGAGTGAAAACCACCACTTTCTTGCAGTAGTTAAATGTAGGGTCCTGGATGAGGAAAAGGGGGGAAAGGTTAGGTCGGGTTTCCATTGCCTCCGTCATGGGGGCAGATGAGCAAGGTGGAGTCCAGGTCCAGGCGGAAGGCCGGGTACAGCGGCTGAGAGAACGGGCAACGAAAGGTGTGCAGGAGGACCACTGCATCCGATACGCTGTAGAAGGATAGCGCCCCTTTCTGACGCTCCAGGAACACCCCGATCCTGGGGCAGGGCGGTGCAGCCACCGTGGTCTTACGGTTGTCGTGCCAGGCCGCATATCCCGCGTGTGTACACCTTAGCCGCCAAGAGTTCTCGTTGCGCCCCAGCAGGCAGGGTTTCCCGCCACCTTTGCGTCCGATACTTCGATAGGTGACACCAATGTCGACCCATCCCCCACCCCTCCACTCCACTTCCCAGTAGCTGGCGTCGCCAAACTGGCCCTCCCTGCACAGTACCTGGGCCACTGAATCGAAGCGCTGGTGGTGAGGGGGGTAGGGTTGGGTCTCCTCGCCACAGTGGGCGCCCGAGGGCCCCTCCATGAGAAGCAAGGTAGGGTGGGCTGTGTCAGGGTCCAGAGACAGACGACATAAAACTGGAAAAGCAAGGAAATCAAAAGAGAAGAGGTCAAGAGGCAGGAATTGAGATTATTACTGCCCCAAAGAAAAAACAGAACAGCCAGAAAAGTAGAGCAGAGATTTCTGCAGTGCCATAAACCTGCTTATAAAAAACAATATTAAATGCAATCACAGTCCTTGCTTTAATCTTCTAAATTTGAATAACCAGTGTCAAAACTCCTGAAATTTAAAGAAATATTGGGTCAGACACCTCCATTCAGTTAAGGATCAACTAAGTTAACTTAGTTGACAACAACGCTGATAATCAATTTTTGTTTTCTTCCTTATCCAGACCGAAGGTCTAAGGATAGATGGTTTTCATTTCATTTGACATATTTGCTGTTTGTTATTATTGTAAATTGGATAACTAGACAATTTAAAGAAACAATTTAAAGATGTAGCCTTGGGCTATGGGAACTTATAATTGTCATTTAAAATAATAATTGAATTAAGATTTAATATTTTTAGTCTGTAAATCCACCACTTTGGTCCAATAACACAATTGAATGGATTTCTATTGACATTTGGTACATTCATGTTCCATAGGATGAATAGTGATAACTTTGAGAATTCCTTATCATCTCATCTCCCACCAATCAATCGGTCAGAACATTTTTAGTGTTCCAATATGTTTTTACGAACCTGCAAAACTAAGTGGGATCAGGGTACTTAAAGGTCCCATGACATGGTGCTCTTTGGATGCTTTTATATAGACCTTAGTGGTCCCCTAATACCATATCTGAAGTCCCTTTCCCAAAATTCAGCCTTGGTGCAGAATTACAAGGTGGAGGCTGGGGGTGTGGTCTTGACCAACTGCCACTTTGCCTGTTTGAAAGCCATGATGTCTATCTCTCATGGGTGGGCCAAATTCTTTGGGCAGGCAAAGCAGAGAAAGGGGAGGTAACCTTGCTCCTTATGACCTCATAAGGAGCAAGATTCCAGACCGGCCCAGCTGAGCTTTCATTTTCTCAAAAGGCAGAGCAGGATACCCAGGGCTCGGTTTACACCTATTACCATTTCTAGCCACTGGGGGACCATAGGCAGGCTGGGGTTTATGCATATTAATGTTAAAATAAAACTCATAAAAGTGAAATTTTCATGCCATGGGACCTTTAAAATAGTTGCCCCAGACTTGGTTGAAATCAGTTGGTTTGAGGCATTAAAATCCTTGACCTCAAAACTAGGTCTTTCCTGTTTCTCCGCTCTACTCTGCCGCTGTCACAGTTTTCTGGGTTCCAAAGCTGAATGGGACACTGCCCGATGTTAAGCCATCCCGTACAAATTTTGGCACAGAGAGGATAAATTGCACACATAACCTTAATCTTCTTTTGACCAAATTAATTATTAATGGCCAACCAGGCGTTGGTACACTGTCATCCTGTCAGCCGGCTTGTTTCTGTCGGGACAGGGTCAGGTTTTTAATGACAGACCTGGATGTCATAAATACAGTATGATTGCCATTCATCATTGATGAGAATCCACACTGGGCTCTCAGATTTCCCAGCAGGAATCGCATTATCTGGGGAACTCGAGGCATGGAAAGAAGAAGGAGAAAAAGAGAAGGGAAAAGAAAGGAAGAAGAAAGAAAGCAAATGAATGACATGCAGGATGGTCATTCTGAATGGGTGCACTAGGGGGAGAGAAGAGAAAGGTTGAAGGAAAGAAATGTAATGCTGAGGTGGAAAGTTTGAGAAGTAGAGAGGGATGGAGGATAGACATGGTACTTACACCTGAGGAAAGTTGCCCTCATCCTCCGATCAGCCGGCTGCAGAGACAAAGAGGACAGAGGGAACAACACGGGCACTGCTGACAGGAGACACGTGGGAGAAAGACACAGAGAAACTGGTATTTAATACTTTTAAATAAAGGGAATTGAATAAATGCATTGGATAGGAGTGAGAGGGTGGGGAAGAGAAACAACAGGAATTGGAATAAAAAGTAAGACAAAGAGAAAATGAGTGTGACAGAAAATGATGAAAAAGGAAAGAAGAAGGCACATGCATTGTAACCAGTAAAAGGAAGTGTCTGGGAAATAATGGCTCCATAAATCCAAAGAATAAGACTATTCAGTAATAACACCTTGTTAACAAACAGACCTTGCCAAGCATTTGAGCATGTAGCAATAGTACCAAACAATAAAGTCACTACATTTAGAATTTGTACGTGAGTAGCATCTTTTAAAGGATTTTGGTGAGTCCATTCATCTCACGTTCTTGGCGCCAAAGTATGAATTCCTATCACAAACTGTTTAAAATAATCCTAAACAGTGAAGGAGTAATTTGGCATTTTGAGAAACATGCTTATTAATTGAGTTGCCCAGTGTGGGGAGTTTGGTTGTTGCAGCAGCACAACAGAAACAAATAAAGACTTAAATACAGATAACTGTGGAAAGAAAGAAATTATAACAATATTATAAATTAAAACAATGGTAGAATAAAAAAAAAACCCAGAAATTAGAAAGAAGTGAATAAGAATATTTTCCCTTTTAAAAGCTGATATTTTAAATTAGCCTGCTGGTTAGTTAGCATGCTTACAAAACCAAAACTAGCTCTTTGTGTGTTAAAGGGTCAGTCCACCAAAAATGACTAATAAATCCCACATTTTTTCCCACTTACCCCGAGTAGTATGTTGCCCTGCAGATAGTTTTGGTTGTATTTGCTGCGGTTTGAAGTTCTCTGCACCTCCTCAATACAATGGATATGAACAGAATTTGGTATATATTATACACTGTACATTTTTAAACTCAAAAATGCTTATAATTTATAACAAAACAACAAGTGTTCATTGTCATTAAAATACTTCCAAAAAACTAAATGAACTGAATTGCATTTGAATGCTTCCAAAAACCTAGTCTATATCCACAACGTTCCACTTTCAGGATTGTTCAGGTGCTGCCTGAAATTCGGCCGGATGTCACTCTCTTTGGGCTGGATTTCTTTCCGCTTTCCTTGTGTTGTAATTTTAAACTCTGGTGGATTTCTGAGGACTAGACTATCTGTCCAATCTGAGTTTTCTGTTGCACGACTAAAACTACTTTTGATCGTACAAAACAAGTTCCTTCCCGAGGCTATTTTAAAGACTAGCCAGACCCTCCTCTACAGCACTGTAAAGGAAGGTCTAGCAATGCAAAACTAAACTGAACTGATTAGAACAAGGCAGAGCTGGATATGAGCCAGACAGCGTTGTATCAGACATTGTCTTGTCGTCTTCAGCATGAATGTCATGTCAAAACCTTCAGCCTGCTAAAAATGGGTCACTTCGGACCTGACACTGTCACAGAGGGTGTGTGTGTGTGTGTGTGTGTGTGTGTGTGTGTGTGTGTGTGTGTGTGTTATGTTCCTAATACTTACCTTTTACACATTCTGCGCCCAACATGTAGTTGTCATTAACTGGAAAAAAAAATGAATCATACTATGAAACTGAGCACACAGATGTGAGCGTAGGCATTTGGCATTTTGTATACTTCAATGTACTTTATCTTAGGGTTGCACAATTAATCGCAACTATATATCGAAATGGACTAGTGCAATCAAAGCCTTTCCTACAGAAAAAAAATCTTTGTTTGGTACAGAGCCTCACAAAAATCCCAATGTAATCATTGAATTTTTTTCAATGGAAATGAGAATAATGATACAAAAATGATCATTCCCCTCAAATATCGCAACATCAGTCAGTATTTTAAATTGTATTTGCTCGATCTATAAATTTGCCCATAGAGCTCGTGTCTACATGTTTGAGTACTTAGTATATTTATTAGTATTCAGTATATACTCAGTGACTTTTGTCCTGCCTGCAGGGCATCTGTTGTACCTGCGCGGCTGATCTTGTCCACTTCCTCCCTGCAGACCTCCTCCATGCGGCTGCGGAGGTGGCACAGCGCTCCCCAGGCGCTGCTGAATCCCTCCGTGGGCAGGTCGAGGCCTCGACAGTGCAGACTGGTGGAAAGAGGGACACACAGCAGGGGAGCCAGCTGGGCCGATACAGACAGAGAGAGAGAGAGAGAGAGAGAGAGAGAGAGAGAGAGAGAGAGAGAGAGAGAGAAACAAACAATCAAAAGATCAATATTTAAAACATTGGAGAAATAAAAACAAAAACACAAAGTAGACTAAATTGTGGGGAGGGGAGGTAGAAAAAAAGATGCACATCCAATTCTTTGAGAAAGAGAAAGTGGATAATACAGCCTTACTTAGCATCCACAGCCCTCCCTTTCTCCTTCCTTAATTCCTTGTACAACTGAATTTGAAAATAGCACTTAAGTGGCCGCTGTCGTTTTCCACTGATCACTGCTGACTCATTCTTCTCTCACATCCATTCTTCATCTACACAGGCTAATCTCTCTGAGCAGTATGCACTCTGGTGACTTCGTATGGCCTCCAGGATGCATTAGATGTAATGGGTGAATACCACATACCATTAGCTTCTAGGGGCGGGCATTTGAATTGCAATATAAATGCTGAGATGTGTGATGCTGAGTTTGAGATGTGTTGTTCTAATGTCTATGTGGTAGCATCTGCCCCTATCAAATAAACATGAAATGAAAAAGAAATGCAAGAGTTGGTAATGTGCAGTGGTGGAAGAAGTACTCAGATCCCTTCTAAGATCCGTACCAAGCAGCCGTACTAAGACCCTTTACTTTTGGTGAAACTTTGGATCATTTGATGGATTATTAAACTCAAACCATCTGAGAAGTTTGGATAGGACATGTCTCTCACTTTTAAACAAGTGTCCCTCTGAAATGTTATAACATAATATTAAACCCAAGTGCCTTAAAACTGCAGTTAAGTTCAGTTTTGAGGCATTTTTGTTGACAAAGTTGACCCAGTTGAGTAGATGTTCTAAGTTCCTTTTCACTGCTACTAAAGTTGTATTTGTATTTGGGAGAGCAAACCTCTGTGCTCGTAGCATGATTTAGCCTTATCCATTAAGACATGCCACTTTTATTTATCCATTTCCCCTCCACCTGCCCTTCTTTTTTGTCACTCTAAAGTTCTCACTCATCCGTGGGTTTGCACGCTCTCTTTCTTCCCAGCGCACATCCTCCCTCTTTCTCCCCCTCACCTGTAGGAAATGGGCATTGTCCTCTGTTTGCAGAAGCTGACTGATCTCCTCGTCTCTCCTCCTCAGCTCCTCCAGGTCTTTCTCCAGCACCTCTACGTCTTGTTCAGCCCTACCAACCACCGCTCGCTCCCTTGCCTCCAGCCTCGCTCGAACCTGAACGGCACACACCAGCACAACACGGATGCACAAATCAAACCGTTCTGTTGCTAACCTTTTTTGCTTCCGTGCTGTATCTTGTTTTGTGTTAAGTTCTCGGTCCCGGAAAGCTCGTTTATCATGTGGACAGATTTGTTGTCATAACTTAGAATTCCTCATGGGGACGACAGAAGCTACGCACTATAGTTTTAAAAGCCAGGGGACTACAGATTTAAAAAAAGCCTTTTAATTCTAATTCTGGCATTTTTAACCCATGTAAAACCACGCGCTTTATTAATTTGCACTGTCCCCTTCTTAAATAAACTGAATTGATTTGAACAAGTGCATTGGACAGAACTGAGCAACTGCAGTCATTTCAAAAAAACATAAGAATGATTATTTTGTAAGCATTGTAGTACTATTAACTACAGTTCCCATTAACCTCCTCAGAGCTGTGTATTACTTGTGCTACATTTACAGCTTCTGCTACAATTAATACAGGAACTACTGAGAGGCCGTTTACACTGCAACGTTTTCAGCTTAATACGCAAAAGAATTTTTACGTTCTGGAAGTTTGTTTACATGTCACTGGTGTTTCAGGGGGGGAGACTCCAAGGTGGACCTCAGCAGTCCATTCAAAACAATGCAGTCTAAAAAGAACTTTTTAAAAAACGTAAAAGGAAAGCCTTTTTCCATTTTTAGCGAGACTGTTGTCTAAACATAGCCTAAGGCTACTTCAGCTACTCTTCTGAGTACGGCTGCTACTGCTCGTTGCCAGGAGAATCCCTGCCATTAGAACTACCACTGTAGTCTTGCATTGCCAGACCTTCCTCCACAGTCCTGCAAAAGTGGGTCTGGCAAGTCCACACTAGATGGTGCTGCAGCTCCTTTAAGAGAGAGTGCATGTGTGTGTGTGGAAAGTGGGCAGAAGAAAGATAGAGAAAGAGGAAACAGACGTGTAGATGCGACCGGAGCAGAGGTGGTGGAATAGGTTTTGTACACAGTGTGTGCGGTGTCTGAAATAACCCCAGACTGAAAGCCAAGTTCATTCATTTGCTCACCAGAAACGAGATTTTAACCCCGACGTGATTCATTTTAGAACGTCTGGCCTGGAGGTAACAAATCTCCCCTGGCTTTCTGACCACGGTCAGAAAAAAAGCTATCAGAAAAAGTTAACACATTGAACATTTTAGATGAAACAGCTTATTGCCATGGTGCTTGTTGCCCCGTGTGCGCTGATGCACTCATCTGTTGACATTTTCGAATGCCTTCCTACAGTTGCCTAATACTACTACACTATGACCCCCCCCCAGAGCTCTCAGGTCATCTGGGACAGGTCCGCTTTCTGTCCCCAGAATCAGAATTAAACGGGGGGAAGCAGCGTTCAGTTTCTATGCTCCTCATATCTGGAACAAACTCCCAGAAACCTGCAGATCTGCTGCTACTCTCAGTTCTTTTAAATCAATGCTGAAGACCTTTCTTTTTGATGTTGCCTTTCTTAAAATGACTGTTCATTTCTTTAACGTTTAATTTCTCATGCTGCACTGTAACTTTTTATTCTTGTGTTTTATGTGTCTCGATGTTTTTATTTTTAACTGTCTATTCATGTGTTTTATCGGTTTTTAATGCTTATGATTTTTTTTTTTTAATACAGAGAAAGAAAGACTCGAAGGGTAACACTTTAAAGAAAAAGTGTGAATGTGTAGTGTCGAAAATAGACACAAAAGACTAGATTGGCTTAATTAGTGTGAAGAAGAGTCCAAGGAGACGAAAGGTAACGTCTCTAAGAATAGAGTCGTGAAGGGTAGTGACACTGAGGGTGATCACGAAAGGTAGCACTAAAATTGACTAATTAGTGTGAAGGTAGTCTCAAGTGGGTTAGGGTTAGGGTTTTATCTGTCTTAATGTTTTAACTTTTAACTGTTTATACTTGTGTTTTATCTGTTTAACTGATTTTGTATAAAGCACTTTGAATTGCCCTGTTGCTGAAATGTGCTATACAAATAAAGCTGCCTTGCCTTGCCTTGCCTAATTAAAGCGGGCTTTCCACACCAACAAACGTACATGTGTCATGAGTGTGTCACAACTTTAACTGTGTTCGGGTTGGGCGTGGACATAAATATCTTAATGCCTGTCGGCTCAGGTCGGGTTCGGTAACTGTTCTGTCGGACGCAGGCCGGGCTCGGCCAGAAAAATGCGGCCCGATCAGCACTCTAGTCCACACAGCATGCCGGGATGGGAGAAAAATGTGCTCTGATTTATCGGCATTTCCTTAAACCAATCACAATCATCTTGGGCGGTGCTAAGCGCAAGACGGAGCAATGGTGCCTCTTCAAAATAGTCTGGAGAAGGAACTTGTTTTGGTGGAAAATGTGTAAATTCAAAAGGTTGTTTTAGTTGTGCAACAGAAAACTCAGATTAAACAGATAGTCTAGCTAGCTGTCTGGATTTACCCTGCAGAGATCTGAGGAGCAGTTAACCACCAGAGGTTAGAATGCCAACACAAAGAAAGCGGAAAGTGGCGAACATCCGGCACCTGAACAATCCCGGAAATAAAACGTTGTTGATATCGACTACGACCACTCCAACTGCTACATCTATTGGTATCATTCCCACCGGTACTTCTAGCCCCTGCCCCTCACCTCTGCCTTGGTTTTCCCCAGGCGGAGTGCCATGTCTGCAAAGAGAGCATCACTGTCCTCCAAAATGGCCGACACTGACAACTGAAACACAAACACACACACACACACACACACACACACACACACACACACACACACACACACACACACACACACACACACACACACACACACACACACACACACACACACACACACACACACACACACACACACACACACACACACACACACACACACACACACACACACACACACACACACACAAAACAGTCAATACTTAAAGACACCATGAAGCAGAGAATTCAAACTCTTTCTAAGAAACTGTGAATCTTTAATGGCAACCTCATCTGCCAGAGAAAAAGCTCCAACCAATGAAGCACGGGTGGATCCACTGATACTTCTCAGCTATTTGTCATCAATGATATCTCATAGTTTTACAGTTTAGAAAGACGTGTTATATGTACCGTTTCAACCAACACGAATCCTATTAGATTGAGTAAAGTTGTCATTTTATTTTACCGCGGCAATTTGTGTTTCGTCTCCTATCTTCTACATCTACAACTCCCAACTTTACATGAACTAAGAAAAGCAGGCCTGTATTTAGATATGTGACAATACTTTTTTTGGAAAATCCAATGGCTTTTGGTATATAATATGGTTTATTTATCCTAAGACGCAGGAGGATTTCATCAGCCCAAAGAGTTATACGTAATCTCTCTGCTCAGTTTCAAACAGCTCCAATGTTTTTTGCACATAAACATCACCAAAACAAAAACCTTACATTAAAGTTTTCTGAGATTTTAAGCCATCCCAACAATCATTTTTCACCAATCTTTGGTGTTATTGCTCTATTTTAATATATTAATTGCCAAACTATATATATTGACAGCCTGAAGTGTGTTGAAAATTCTAGCAGGCCTAAAACCTTACATATAAGATATTAAGACCAGTGGTACCTAAACTTTTTCACACCAAGGACCCACTTACTGACACAAATTAAACCATTTGATAGAAAATTTTCCCAGGGTCCCCCATCTGATAGGATTTTTTGCTTTTCAATGATATCTTTCAGAAAGTATATTGAACCCATGACCAAAATAGTCATACATTCTGTTATTTTGTTACTTATGGATGAAATTACTTATGGATCAAATTTTGAAAAACCATTCAAAATGGTGAAAACTACATATTTCCCTTTTGCCCCTGGAACCCCCTCAAGGACCCCACTTTGAAAACCACTGATTTAGACTATCCTGGGACAATGTAACTCTCTACAGAAAACAAAACAATCTAAATTAAGCATAAAAGTCTCAAAATAACAAAACCAACATCTGATGAAAAGACGATTTCCGTCTGTTTCAGTGAGCTAACACTGTGGGTTTCCGGGAAGCTAGAGCAGCGACGAGCAGAATGGATGGAGATGAGGCTGAGGGGAAGGGAGAAAAAAAAAGACTTTGCAGGAAGACTAAAAGAGTTACTTAGAAACTTGAATTAAATAAGCTTTGCAGTGGAAACACAACATTTCCTGTAAGGCTGTGAGTGTTTGTGTGTGTGTGTGTGTGTGTGTGAGAGAGACAGAGAGATAGAAAGAGGCGAGTGTGTGAGCCTGATGTTTTGCCCGGGCAGTTGGGAAAATGTCACGCCAAATCTATTTATATAACCCTTTATATTATGTGTTTTACATAGCACATGCCATACAGTACTGTATTGTATCATAAGGCTGCATGACTGGCATGAATTACTTTGCTCAATGTTAAGATCCCAATCATTAATCACAGCTATTAAAAGGTAAAAGATGTTGGGTGAGATCACTTGTTGTTGACGTTCGAAGTATTGTTCAACAAAACGGAGGCTAGCATGCATGGACCCTTGCCTTCTTGGGTGTCGTGTACATGAAACTGTCGACAGCGCGCATCCATGGAGCGCCGGAAAGGACCCTGGACACTTGGCGCAGCATCGCTGGCTCTTCGAGGTCCGGGCTGTAGCCTTGTGCTACAGCCATTACCTCAACCTGCGTATGTGATTGGTCCCTTTGTCCTGTGTCTGTGTGTGTGTGTGTGTGTGTGTGTGTCTGTTTCGACATGTGTTGTTGTCTCCCTCCCTCCCAGCTTTCCTCTCTGTGTTTCTTTTGGTTCTGGGACACGTTCTATGTCTCAGTAATCACAAGTAGAAAGTAATAATAACAAAGATAATCCCCTGATCTCAAAAATTTGAAGTGAGCGTCAACGTTGACTAAAATGTCATGATTGCTTCAGCCCTCAACATGCACAGACTACACCATAGATATTAGTTCTTGGAAGCTTGTGTGCCTTGTGTCACCTTGAGGAACTCCAGGCTTTGTTGAAACTCCTCCAACGTTCTTTCTCCGCTCAGTGTCCTTTCTTGAATCATCCTCTGAGATCCCTGGAGCTGGAGCTGACACACAGCAAGACAGTTAATAGACATTCAGGCATTTGTGTGGAGCATCTCTACTACAGTCTCTTAAATAATTTCTTTGGTTTACAGGTCCCATGGCATGAAAATTTCACATTATGAGTAACCAAGCCCTGGGTATCCTGCTCTGCCTTTGAGAAAATGAAAGCTCAGATGGGCCGATTTGCTCCTTATGGAGGTCATAAGGGGCAAGGTTACCTCCCCTTTCTTGTTTCTGGTTGTCAGTTAATGACAGAAATGTGATTTGACATATTGTTTTTAATTAAATTAGATTCAAGTCCTTTATTGGCTGTGTCAGTTCCTTAATGCAATTTAGTTTGGGTTGACTTGACTCACATGGATCAACACAGTAAATAATACACAACATCAGGTTTGTTAACACATGTCTGTATGGGTTCCACAGAGAAAGCATGTGAGAATCTCTGGTCTTAAATGTTTTATTCTAGTATCTGGTGATCCTTTAAAAGCTGGAAATGTTATTGTCAGAGATTTTGCCACTTCAGAATTAGGAAAACTCTTGGATCTAATTCATCTGTGCATCCCAGATATTGAAAATAGACATAATTTGAGAATCAGATTATGGAGCAGAGAGACTCAGAAAACTAATAATGTCTAAGAGCCCAACATTTGTTATCTATATTATGAAACCTCAAGTGTGCATCTGTACCTGTCTCCTGGCTCTCTGAGCGTCGACATTGTGCACTTCCTCCTGGTCCGCCTCGCACAGCAGGCAGTCCCCGCTCCATTCCACCGGGACCTCAGAGCCGCTCCCCGCGGGCTCCAGCCCCAGGCGGTGCTGGGCGCACAGCCGCTCCGCCAAGCACTCCACCGCGGCCACCAGCTTGTGCCGCCGCAGCGTGCCAACCTCCCGGTGTGGCAGAAGGTGGAGCTCGCAGAAAGACGACAGGCAAACCAGACACGACTTAGCCGCCCTCAGCTTGCTCTCCACCGGGCAGAAGTCGCACGGTACTTCCCCAACTCCCTCCAGGTAAAGCTCCGGCTCCATTAGCATTTCACTCAGCTTGAGTTTGTCGACGACTTCGGCTAGCACCGTATTCCTCCGGAGCACCGGCCGAGGGCTGAACGTTTCCCGGCACTGAGGGCAGCTGAACTCGCCCAAATCCGCATGGTCCCAGTAGTTGTTGATGCACGACATGCAGTAAGTGTGTCCGCAGGGGTGGCCACCGGGTTTTTCAGGAGGTCCAAGCAGACGGGACACCTGAACTGGCTCTCCGCCACCGAGATATTCGCCTGGGCCATCTCTGGTTGTGTCTCCTCTCAGCTCGGGTGGCAATTGAGTGACTCCGCTCGATACAGCCCAAACCCGTCTCTGGCACTTCCGCAATGGCATCCAGCTTGTTATTGTCTTTCTTTAACTGTCTATGGTTATTGACTATGGATATTGTTGTAATTCTGCCCTCGGTTATATCTGACAGACACGGGAAGGCAGTTCCCCCAAATTTTAAAGAGAACACGTTCCCACACACATTAGTTCAGTATTTCCATTTCTGCCTCCACCCCTGTTTAGTGGTGGTGAATGGAATTTTATTCATCACATTTCAATAGCAATACATGCCATATAGTCCTTTGTTATGAACTTTGTAAGCATGTTTCATTTGATAAACTCCACATATAGACAAACATAATAGAGAAAGTAACATTTTCAAAACTTAGAATTATTTATTCTTTGTTTTATTGAATATCCATTGTGGGATTTTGTGTAACTGTTTTGATTTCTAATTGTTGTCTCCTTTGGGTGATGATGACTAGGCTACATTGAGGCTAATGTCACTATTTGTGATATGCTATGGTGGAAAGATTGTTCACACACTTTACTTAAGTAAATGTTCTAATACCACACTGTGAAAAAAAATTATCCACACCAAAGTGCAGCTAATGTTTCAGCGCAGGAGACCAAGACAAGTTCCCCCAAGGGGACAATAAAGTATAATTTAATTGAATTGAATGGATGGATTTATCAGCAGGAGATTTACGGTTGTACCCACATGGAATGGGGGACAATACACTTTTTATTTTTTTGTGACAAAATGTTTTTATTTCAAAATTGCAAACAAAATGCTGAGACATGAGACATGACGTGTGTCTCAGACAATACACTTTTTATGATGCATGGTCTTTAAAATTGCTGATATGAGAATCAGAATTAGATTTATTGCCAAAGTAAGTTTTCATTTGCGTGGAATTTGCCTTGGTGTGTTTGATGCATACAATAAGTATATTAGAAATGTAACACTAAGCAATAAGGAGAGACATAGGCCTATATGTTGCACTATATGTTATAATGAATACATCTAAGAGTTACTTTCCATACATTTGTGTTGTTGCATATGATGCACGAATGTGGAGAGAAGTTGTTTTCAAATTAAAGACTTAGCCAGCTGTTTGTAGAAAGTTGAAAGCAGCAGGGTTGTGAGCCTGCATACAGTTTCAGAATATGCAAGAGGTTATAACGCCCTCTGCTGACCATTTCCCAATTCACATCACTTCTCTTTGCCTAAAGAATACAGTGAAACCTCCAGTGTTTTTCAAATGATTGTATGCATTAGTTACCCCTTATGGGCCATATTCAATCATTTCCAAACAACAACAGGTTCCCATAGTAATACATTTCCACCTATATTATGTACCTCATGTGAATGTTGAAAGTGAATAATAGCTGTGGTAATTTTGCTGCCATATATGCACAATTTTTTCACAGCTGGATTCAAACTAGACATCTGGATGGGATATCAAACAGAAATGCTATGACCACTAATTCAGTGACAGTTGTATAGATAATACATGGTGTCAATTATTACTTACTAAGATTCGTGCAATATTACAACGTGGACTGTTTTTTAGGGTTCAGAAGGGTTACTTCTTTTGACCTCAGGTCAAATTAGACCTGCTTTCATAGTTTCTATGTATTAGAAATGTGGGTTCCTTTCAACCTAACTTCCTAAAAATAACATGAATGGTTCCATACAATGCTCTGTGCAAGTTAAATGAAGGATCAGGTCACTACTTTCATTGAATTTTGGGTGTTTCTTTTTCAATGTTATAGCATCAATTGGTTTTAAAAACGCACCCCACTAAACTACATACCTTCCTCTGGTCTTAACTATTAGTCAAAATAGTTCACAATTTCAGCTTTTTAACGCAAACATCAGATATAATTTCATATAAATGAAGTTTATTGACCAATAATTCCAGACGAAAAAGTGTAAAACTAATAAATTGGTTTTAGTGGTGAAAAAAAAAGCACAAAAAAGTGTTCATTTCTGACCGTGGAGGACAACAAGTCGCAAGGGTTAAGAGGGGGGCTTTTAGGTACTTACAGTAAGCTTCGTTCTGTGCCAGGCCCCACACACACACACACACACACTTTATCTGGCTGTGGAGTGGTTTCCTCTAGTGGGTTTAGTTTGTCAGTGGGAGCCAGTATTAGTGTTCCATGTCACCTTAAATGCAGCAATACTTTTACAAAATGATTATGGATTAGGACAAATAGGATCCCTTGAACTGTTAAAATGACTTGCATCACACTTACAGTAAATATTACAATGTTGTTGAAATTATGATCATCAAAAGACATACATTTTTCTCCATGTAGAAGTCAAATCAGTGCTTACAGGGGCTGTGGGCCAGGGACTTATTTTCTATCCTGGTTTCCTTCACTGTTTTTAAAAGTTTATGTTTGGTTTGGCTGACGTGAAAATGCAGTAAAAAATCCTGCAGGCCTTGATCGTATGTCTTCCTCACTTGTGTATCTGTAACGTTTCTCCAATCCCAGTTCTTGAGTGCAGTCCAAGTAAGTCTCTGTCTGACTCAGAGCTTAGAGCAGGCGGACAGACAAAGCCCTGAAAGGGGGTCTGGTCCCCTGACTCCCCTGGCCCTTTTGTTCAAAGCGGGGCTGTGATGTACTTACTGTTTTAGAAAGAGCCCTTTTCAGCTGGGCCGTAAGGCGATCCTGGGCCTTTCCTAGCTAGGGTGTGCCTCGGGCGTCTCTGGTTTACCTGCGGGAACAGGATGGGTGGGGTGGAGTGGGCTGGTCCTCCCTTGGCCAGGTAGTAGTGTTGAGGGTGGAGAAGAGGAAAGCAGCTGGTCAGTGGAAGAGGGAGAGAGAGAAAGAGAGAGAGAGGGACCTAGAGAAAGGGAGGGATAGAAGGATGGATGTAAGACGAGAACGCTGAGAAAGGACAAATAAACAAAGGTGGTGATGAGGGTCTGAGGTGAATTAATTGTATCAAGCTCTTGCTCTCTTTGGTGGCCGTCTCCAGAGACAGCAGCACAGAGAACAGCAGACAATGGATACAGTATTAAACTATAGACCAGCTTAGAGAGACCTGCTGGGTAACATGTACATTTAATGGGTCCTCTCTGAAACATTTACATGTAATGTTACTTCAGTTCTACATTGAACAAATGTAGATTAAATGACTTTGTGTCTATATGTTCCCACAATAGATATCATTTCATTAAATCACAAAGATTTGTTTAAAGCTCTCTCCAACATCAAACCTTAGATTAGATTAAATATATAGATACGCAGACATTCAACAGTCATACAGGAAAACCTATGCTTTGTCTTCTCTCCTTCTACACAAATCACACAACAAGACTACAGAGTCTGCAGCCACACTAGCAAACCACCTGAACACCCCCGTCCCCCGTCCCCCTCCCCGTCTACGGGCCTGAACCCTATGAGGCTGTACTGACTTAGGCACAGCGGTGCTTTAACCTAAATGCTAATGTCAGCCGCTAACAAGCTTACAATGTCAATGCTTGCATGCCATAATGTTAACCTTCACTATTTTAGTATGCTAATATTTGCTGATTAGCACTAAACATAGAGTACAGCTGAGACTGATGGGAATGTTATTTTTGCAGTCATGAACTAAAGTATTGCACAAATAAAAGCGATGACCTGCTGGTGGTGCTAGAGGAAGTTAGGGTATCACCAGAGTCCGTACGTCATCTGGGGACCATGGATGTCTGTAGAAAATGTCATGGCAATCCATCCACTAGGTGCTGAGGTAGTTCAGTCTGGACTAAAGTTGTTGACTGATTGATGAGTGCCATTCCAGCCCAAGAATATTAAAATCTGATCTTCACATTTAAAATGTACACTGTAGCACTTTCACGCTGTGCAGAGTGTGCACCGGTTTTATTTGGGAAACTCCATGAGCTGTCCTTCAGCATCACCCTCAAGCCAAAAATGCAAAAGTTGAACACAAGATATTGACATTGAATTTGTTGAACACACTCTTGATTCCCAGGGGAAAAACCCTCTATTTGATCCCAATCCATCAGATAGGACTTTTTCCTTTTACTTGTTCCATCTTTATCATTAATCATGTTGAGTCATCTAAAAAAATGGCTTTCTTTTAATGTATTCTGATTTTTCTTTATCATTCATACTTAAAAAATCCACAGTAACACAGCTTCAAAAATTCACACAAAGGGGATTCATGAGCATAAATAATGTAGATAATTTCTTTCACATCCCAAAATATACTCACGACTCTACATCAAACCTTTAGTTCACCATGGACAAGACTGGCCTTGCGGGTTTGGATCCTGACACACAGTTTCCTTTCAAAATAAGATGGCCAATTTTTAGAAATACAAAAAAAGCCTGCTTACTGACATGATGCTTATTGCCAGTAAACGTACCATTAACATTATGAGTCATCCTTGGGCTTTTACTTTAACAATACAGTTAAGTTTTTGAGGATATTATCAGTGTAAAATATGAACAGATTAATTTCAGGAGGGTACAACTTCAGTGATCCCCAAAACAAAGAAGTGTATACTTGTGTTTTGGAATCAAACCTTCTATTTGCAAAAAAAAAAACTCATTTATGTAGCAGTCTTGCAATGTTTCAAAACCTCTCAGCGAGCGGTGTGACAGTAACTGAGCGCTGAGGAGGAAGGAAGAAGGCGGAGTGTTTTGCTGTGGTTTGCTGTTTCTGTATGAGTGAACAGATGACACCAGGCTCACTTAATAATTGATAAGTTATCTGCTGTACAGTTTGTGATGAATTCTCATTTGGGGAATTTTTGTCAGCTCTTCAAATTTATCAGTGGTTTCCAACCTGGGGATCAGGACCCCCTGAAAAGGGCTTACGAGATAATCAACAATAACAATTTCAATTCTCTTACAGAAGTTGTTTTTTTCTGACTTTTCTCACATATACTTAAATACTTTTCTCTTTTTGTGGCTCTTCTGGGTTACATCTCTTCAGGATGCATAGAAAATATGTAAAACAAAAAAAAGAAAAATTCAAAAAGGGGATATCCCTCTTTTAAACACAACTTATTGAAGTATGCAACCTCTCTAGTCATTGTGAGTATTGCTTGTGAAGTATAAAATGTTGGGGCCAGAGCAATATATTGCATTTAGGTAGTTTAAAGATAGATCTTTATATATATATATATATATATATATATATATATATATATATATATATATATATATATATATACACACACACACACCAGCACATTCTCACCCATGCACATCTCACATATTCACATTCATCTACACACACACATTTGTTCCATGTTCTAATGCACTAAAAAAATGAAATGTGTGTTGTAAGCCAGAAAAACAAGACATTCCTTCTTCAAATATAGCATAGGCCTACTATTTATTCATATTTCCATGTGAATTTTGAATTTAGTACTCTCAAATAAAAGGGCAGCTTATAACCGGAAGTTTGCTACCATTTTCAGTGTTGTAGTTTATTTTGAAATCTAAGCCAGGAAGTCTCATAATTTGATTCCGTGTATATTGACACTATTGACAATGGGTGGGCAGAGCTGCGACTGTGACAAAAGTCAAATGTATCCGAGTGACAGCGGCGTTTACATAGAAAATGAGAGGAACATCTGTCTTATTGCCATGCTGCTGGAGCCTCTTTAAAACAGACAGAATTCTAAAAAGTGATTATTAAATTATTCTGATAAACCCTCTCCAGTCCAAGTCTCTTACAGTCATGCAAATTAATGAATTGATTAATGAGGAAAACCGATGAAAAGAAGAAGGAAGACGGAGAGGTGATGGAGGAACCACCACGAACATAGACCAAAACAAATGAACATGAGCTTTTTATATGAGGGGACCAAGAACACGGTTTTCACGCTTTATTGAATGTAAATAACTTATTTCTATCATGCAGAGGAAATGGATACGTCGGAGGTTGCCTGTTTTGATTCTCACCATCTTCATCATTCTCTACGTGGACTTTCAATTACGCACCGGCAGCCCTCCCAAACTCAGCGTGGCTCATCATCCGTTACCATTTGTGCTTCAGCGCCCCATCCAACGGGCTCCATCATCGGCCACGGACGCACAGAACCCATCCAGCAACAGCAGCAGCAGCGGGAACGGAGGACACCCAGTCTCCGGAGTTGTATATGTCACCCAGCCGAAACTGAAGCTGGAGGACATCTTCGTCGCTGTGAAGACCACCGGCAGATTCCACAAGACGCGTCTTGCGCTCCTGTTGGAGACGTGGATCTCAAGAACCAAGGCGCATGTGAGTGTCTGTTGTGTCTGTGCTGTTGTGGGCTGATCTGAGAAGTCTTGCATTAAGACACTCAGCTGCTGCTGTCACCCAAAGCCACCTGCACCAAAGTTATGTTCGTATGTATCATATGTAAGCCAACTTTCTCTGTTTAGTTTGAATTATGTATACTACATTTAAGAGAACAGACTATTTTGGCTAAATGTTGAATCAGTGATTTTGGATGAAACTCCGGAACGTGTTTATTCATTCATTATATAATACATTTGTTGAATTTAAAAAAATCTAAATATCTGTGCCATGATTTGGCATAAAATTAGTCATGAGCTGCTGAATGCTTTCATTTCATCAAATGGCCTTTATGATGAAATGAAAGCCTTCACTTCCTTCCTGCTTTGAAACTGCAGGTCTGATGACTTACTTGGCTGATTAAAGTTAAGTTTAGTTACCGAGCGAGGTAGTTGGTCTCTTATACTGCCAAGTGATGTAAAGTGTGTACACAATGTACATATGGAAACTTTCTGAGTACCAATTTGCAAAAAGCACACCTTCAACCAGTTTTCTTACTTGCGCCTATATCATTTACGGCTTGCAGAGATGTAGATGGAATTTTCAAACTCAAAATATAACGTTCATCACTAATTAAAGGAGAATTCTGCCCAATTTTTATGTTAATCTTGATTGCTACAGATATGCGAGTACTTTTAATTGAAAAACCGTGACCTGAATCGGTGCAGGCCACACTGAGTAGCCGCAGCTACATACAAGCTTCCACTGCGCTAAAACGCCAGTTATCGGGGCAAGTTTTAGAGAGTCTTTGTGCCTCTTATCAGCCATTAAATGCAATTAATATGTCTGTACAATATGAACAGGGCCCTTACATGACAACAAGATGAATTTTCAACTCAGACATTGTTTTAATTCCCCTACCCTGTCTCGATCTTGCCGGTGGGTAGCTTGCCCGGTTAGCTGCTAGCTGCTAGCTGTTAGCTGCCGTCAGTTATGTATGTTCAGCAAGGCTTTTGTAAAAATCATTACGCAGCAGTTGCGTGTGTATTTGTAGCTCATCCATTTTGTGTGTGATCTATCTGGTGCCTTCGTCCCCATCTTCCTCGCCTCCTGCAGCTGACAACAATCCCCCGAATGCCTGGGGGTGTAGTGGTTGTCTACCATGCTTTCGCAGCGACAAATTGTAATAAATTTCACCCTCAAAAATAGGTAATTGAGCACTGTAGTGGTAATGACCATATCAGTAACCATGTAACTCCATGGAAACGGGATAAATGATGTATGTGGTTTGCACAGTGACAATGTAACTGAAGGCTAGCTGTAGCCTTACGCTGTCTCCTGCGAATGCAGTTGTAGCAGGAAAAGGTAGCTAAACAGTAGTGTGCAGATTGCGGCTTGTGTGTGAAGAGTGGAGAGCGGAGTTGTTCACAAGGGAAGAAGCTTGGAGTAACGTAACTAGGAGAATAAAGCACATATACAACACACGGAAGAGCCTTTTGAGTTTGATGGTCGTCCTTATTCATTCAAACCCGAGAATACAGACGAAGAACTCGCCTCACAAGAGTTTGAAAGAACCAAACAGAGAAGTGCAACAGGCAGATGAAGCTGCTCCAAGCGCAAGCTACAGCTGGCAGTAACGTTATTACTATGCAAGCCACATACATCATTTATCCCGTTTCCATGGAGTTACATAGTTACTGATATAGTCATAACCACTACAGTGCTCAATTACCTATTTTTTGAGGAGGAAATTAACTACATTTTGTCGGCGCAAAGGCATTGAGGACACCCACCAGACCACCGGGCGTTCAGGGAATTGTTGTCGGCTGCAGGAGGCGAGGAAGGCGGGGACGAAGGCTGCCTGCCCGGCTAAGGAGTCTACCACACAGATCGACACTGCCAAGCCTTCTACTCACCAACAACAGATAGATCCATCACACAAAAAATGGATGAGCTACAAATTTTCACAAAAGCCTGGCTGAACATACTTATCACTAGCAGCTAACAGCTAGCAGCTAGCAGCTAACCAAGCATGCTACCCACCGCCAAGATCGAGACAGGGTAGGGGAATTAAAACAATGTCTGAGTTGAAAACTCATCTTGTTGTCATGTAAGGGCCTTTTTCGTGTTGTACAGACATATTAATTGCACTTTGTGGCTGTTTAGAGGCACAAAGGTACTCTAAAACTTGCCCTGATAACTGCTACTCAGTGTTACCTGATTGCACTGATTCAGGTTGTTGTTTTTTTTCGAAAATACTCGCATATCTATAGCAATCCCGATTAACGTAAAGAATGGCGGAATTCTCTTTTAAGGGTTTAGATTAGTTTAAAGGCTTTAAAAGTGGGAGAGAGATGGGAGGATGACACGCAGCAAAGGGCCGCAGGCCGGATTCGAACCCTGGCCGCTGCAGGACTCAGCCAAAATGGGGCGAACACTCTTACCTGGTGAGCTAGAGGCCATCCCGTCAGTCCAGTTTTAAAGGATTCATTAAAGATGATTTTAAGATTTTGAGCATACAAGAGTTCTGGTATTGAGTGCTGTATACATCTCAGGCAGCAGTGGCCCATTTTTCTCTCCATCTTTTCTTTCAGTTTAGTTGATTTTGTTTTTTTTGCTCTCTCTCTCTCCCTCTCTCTCACACACACACACACACACACACACACACACGCTTTACAAGGAACATTTCTTTATGTCAGAGTGAAAGACTGCTTTGTAACAAAGCGCTTTGTAAATGTCTTTCAAAGGAATACACTTTTAATATGATTCAATGTTGTGTTTCACGGAACAAAGTAAAACAGACGAAAAGTGATCATGATAGCAAGCATTCAACTTTGTTTTCTGTCTGTGCTGTTGCTTGTGCTGTTATAAATAAGAGGCATGATTTTAAGAGTGAAAGAGGAACATACAAATAGTGTATTCCTCTTTCTCACTTGTTCATGTATTTGACAATACTTAACCCACACACAAACAAATATATGTGGGTCTGTGGTTCTTTTTGGGTATATCGCCTACCCTTGAACACACAAAGATGCAAGTATAGACGTAGCAATACAAGAAAACACACACACACACACACACAAACAGGAAGCTGTATGCAGGCTGGTTGTCTGGGCCGAGGGGAAGCAGCCGCTGTGTAGCAACTCTGTTAACAATACTGAAACGGAAGCTGGTCATAGAACAGGAAGTGGGGAGGCAGATTGCACGCACGCGCGCGCGCACACACACACACACACACACACACACACACACACACCTCGGCAATTAGCTTCCTGCCTGAAACAGGAGCATTGCAACAGAAACTGTCCTCTAACAATGACTTGGTCCCTAAAATGATATAGGGTCCTAGTCCAGCTCTGGGTCCCTAATCATCTAATTGTTGCATACACTTGGATTTTAATGGCTAAGTACAATCATGTGTGAAAAGGTAGTCTTGATAGACCTTCTTCCACAGCGGTACGGAGGAGGGTCTGGCTAGTCCACACAGCATTCTGATATGGGAGAGAAACGTGCTCTAGTTTATTGGCATTTCTTTAAACCAGTCACAATCGTCTTGGGTGGCACTAAGACCGGGATGTAGCAACATTGCCTCTGCAAAATAGCCTCGGGAAGGAACTTGTTTGTGTGTACGTTCAAAAGTTGTTTTAGTCGTGCAACAGAAAACTCAGATTGTACAGATAGTCTAGCTAGCTGTCTGGATTTACCCTGCAGAGATCTGAGGAAATGCCAACTCAAATAATGGGGAAGGTGATGGACATCTGGCTGAAATGAGGGACATTCGGTGGAATTTCCGGCGGCACCACAAAAATCTATTTCATTTATTGTTTTTGATTGTGTTTGGTTTTTATTCCAGTCCATTTTTCGTTAACAATCCATTTTATTTAGAGTTATAGTTTTCTTCATTTATTGTAGATATTTAAAATGTCTTCCAATTCCAGTGTTAAGTATTCTTTAGCAATAAAAGTTTATTGATCTTTTAAAAGGTGTACTTGCATTAATATGCCATTATCATCATATTAGATGAAAATCATCTCAGAACGACAATATTATTGATTTTGTTGTTATTGTGACAGGCCTACAAGCAACACAACTCTTCACACATGTCTCAAAACATGCTCAGTGCAGCAAAACACTATGAACAATCCTGATCGAGACAACACAAGAAAGAACACACAGAGTAAGGCTGAATCCCATTTCTCTGTCTTACCCCCTCCCCTGAATGCGGAAAAACAAAGGGGAAGAAGTAAGACCGAGAAATATAGATTCAGCCTAAAAACACTACCATCAAACACCAATACAGAAATTCAAAACTTTTAATCTTTACAGTTTGAATAATTTGAGTGATGTCACAGAAATTAATATTTTAGTTCAGTATCAACCTTGAGGACATTTTTATCAGCCACAACCATATTGTAATTTCTCTGGCTGTTGGTATCCAGTGTTATTTCTCTAGTGGCTGAGTTGTCCAATGAAATGTTGTTAGATGTTAATGTTGACGAGTTGTAGGGTTTTTCCTCAGAGTAGCATCAGTTATTTATTAAATAGGATGGCTCATCAAGAATAAAAAGGCTTGTGTCTACACATGTTAATTTAACGTGTAAAGTGTTGGTAAGGGAGTTTAGAGTGCAGCCCTAGGGTTATCAGTCAATGTAGTGTCACAAAATTGGGATTGGCATACTCCCAGCCCCCCCCCCACCAGGATCCTTGCGAGAGTGAAGAGCTAGTTGGTTGTTCCACGGCCAGGATGGAATGCGCATTCTTGCTCTTAACTCTGAGGTTCGACTATCAGCTGAACCCTCCTATCCAGACTTTCCCTTTAGACTTTGTGTACAGTATCTCCGTCACTGTAATGACAAGCCTCTGGGAAGTCACTGCTCTTGGCTATTACAGCAGATAACTTCACTGTAAAACTGCAAATTGTCATTTTTACAATACTGTTTGTGGTGAACAGAAATGCAGGCAAACCGTTTTTCCTTTGTCTTTTTATGCTATACTTGACTAATCACCCTCTGGCTCCAGCCACTCACTTAACATGTAGACATAAAAGTAGTATCAGTTTTCTCATCTATAGAAGGAAAGCGATTTAGCATAGTTCCCAGTTCCCAACCCTCCTGTTGTCCTCGGGTCAAATTTGACCCCTTTAAAAAATGTCTATATCTGAAATATGGGTTTCTTTTTGACCAAATTACCACAAAAAAATGGATTGGATTCCATCCAACGCTCTTTGCAAATACAATTGATCACTTTCATTCCTGACTAATCTCATCTGTTTGTTTCTCTGATTTTAACTATTAGTCAAAAATAATTCATAATTTTAGTTTTTTTAACTCAAATATTAAGTATAATTCTATATAAATGAGGGTTATTAACCATGAATTCCAAAAAAGTAGTGTAAAACTAGTGGTAGTAAGGTGGTGTTAGTGAAAACAAAAAAGTAATCTGAAAAGGGTATGGAAATATCAAATTTTTGTCTGTTTTTTCACCCGGAAGGACAACAGAAGGGTTAAAATTATTTCCTCTCCTTCACTCTCATTATAGTTCCCCTGAGATACCTTAATATGCTAAAGTTGAAAATAGTTAAGGTCCAAATGCCAGATTTGAAAGCCACATTGCTATCACACAGCCAATGAATCTTGAAGTATTGATCAAGAAACCTTATCCAGATGTACTGCAGTCATTTTGTGCTATGGGGCAGTACAAATCTTACTTAATGGCCCTTTAACAGTGTAAAAAACAAGCTGAGATTTATGCATCTTCTTAAACTCTGTTTACGAGACACTGCATACTGATGGTCTGCCATTTTTGTTCCTTAGCCCAGGTTGACTGATTTTAGTGCATGTAGTTTGGTTTGAGTTATGACCGGAGGTGAGGAAACTGTGATGGTGGCCCTTTCTCAAGGTTTAACTGTGGTAGATGTTGATGGTGTCTTGGTGATAGTGGTGACGAGGATTGATCCGTGTACGTTTGTACTTCCTCTTCCTCTTTCTGCTATAGGGATGAGAGTGAGGAATGGACAATGGTAAAGTAAACGAATGTTAAGAATTGATGGACTAGGTTGGTACATTAAAACTGTGCTTCAACAGATGATGCAGCCTTTCTTTTAGAGTGCAGCAGTGAGGATATTATGGAGATGAATTACTTTAATATAGAAACATACACAGCAAGGAACACTGTGTAGCAGTATAGTTGTTAAAGCACACAGCTTTGCACACTTACAACACACTTTCCTTGAAGAAACGGAAACAGAATATTTTGTCATCTAAACCTACTTTTAACCTGAAACTTAAAGTCAAGTAGAATAATTAACAATCAATGATTACCAGCCGCGAAAGCAATGCTATTCATTTTTTTTTTTACCTTGTTGGTTTGTGTGTGTGTCCTGGAGACATCTACTACAGTGTACTTTGCCAGGTCTGTGGCTAGCTTTTTTAACCGTGATAACGTCACAACCATGCAAGATTCAGGCACCACACATTACATTATTACATTATAGTGTGTACTTTGGATCAAAATGAAGGCAGAGTTCGAAAAATGTGTGTGATCCAAGCCTGGCTCCCCCACTTCATGCTCCTGGCCCGACAACTGTGCAAGATACAATCACAGAACTTCAGGTGTGTAGTTGACATCAAAAGGAAGGCCAAGTTCAAAAATGGATATGGAGCCCTTTCCCACACCCACTCAATGGCCCTGGTCGGATTTGGCGCAGCAACTTGTGTGATTCCAAGATAGTTTGTAGTTAAGCTTGTGGACTACGTTTTATCTGTCCCCAGATGGACAGGAAGTCCCCACAATGTGAGTGTATGAACAGGTTATTGTCCCCATAACAGGCCTACTCCTATACCTAAAAGTGTGGACTGGCCTCACTCTCAAGGTTTTAAACTCAGAGCCTCACAAGGTAGGAGAACAAGAACATACACATACACATCTGAATGAAACAGTAGCTATGTCGCCCTCTATTGGATGACTGCACTACTATTACTCTCTCCGAAGTCCTCTTTCTCAACTCTGCTCTGACCATAACAAGTTTATGAAATTAGAAATATTGCTGTCATCCATATACAATAACAGACCGCTTGCTATTTTAAAAGTTATAACTGAATATTTACGCACACACACACACACGCACGCACAAACACACACACACGTTTACCGTGGAAACATTTATTCACACCTTGATCACTTCACACTCTATCTCCTCTGCATGCACGCACGCACGCACGCACGCACGCACGCACGCACGCACGCACGTACGCACACTCTTGCCTATCATGTCACAAGTCACATCTCTTGCCTTCTCTATCATTTGCAATTCACTACAAATAAATACAATATTTATGAACTATTATTTACATTTAATTTATTTTTGTCTTTCTAAAAACTGCTTCCCCCATTTTAAATGCACTATTAATGCTCTAAGTTTTCCCTCGTACATTATAAACAGTTTTTCTCTCTGTTCGACCTTCCCTTCACACCATGCATGTGCTTCTTCAAACCCAAAAAACATATTTTCTGAATTGTTAATACCCTAAATAAATATCAAGCTTTTGGAAAACAAAAGGCTGCTCAGACATGGTCAGGTAAGACAACCTTCTGTCACCTCTAAGTATTTTGGTCCACTTTGCTCCATTATTTTATCTTTTCTTGTTACCCTCAATGTCTCATCTCAGTGTGTCTGATACAAATATGATACAGGCAGGGGCGTTGCATAAAATTCTGGGCCTTGTAGAAAGGCATTTTCTACGGGACCCTCCCCGCATCCACAGCTATTCATTCCAGCATCTTTTTGGGCCCTCCTCACATGAGGGCCCTGGGTACTCAGTCCCCTTTTAACCCCAGTCCGACTCCCCTAGATACATGGCCGTATGTTGTAGTTACTTTGAAAGAGCACATTTAAAATGCTTTAAAATGTATGTAACATTTTTAGTTTAATTGTGTTCCAGCCAAAACTCACAGGCACACTAATATATTTGCAGATGTTGAATAAAACATGAGTTATGGTTTGTATTTATCTTATTCAACAGGTGATTTGTCCTGCTCTGAGGTTATTTAGTGCCAGTCTGGCGAAGGAATTTGAACACACCGCACGGTTTAGCCTGAGGGTCTGCAGAGATGGATGAAGGGTTGCCAGTTTAAATCCCCTATTATAAGCCTCATCAGTCTCAGTGAATCATGCACCATAAATATTTGTATCTTGTCTGTGGAGTGTCTGCTAAATGAAACTGGTGCCGGATTCTAACTGGTTTTGAAATGTTGGTGAATTTGAAAGGAATCATGAATCACTTTGTATTTGAGTAAAAGAACAGCCAAATAATATGATATATCTTTCCAGGGAAGTTAGCAAATATGTTCCTATTTTCCTCTAGCATTTGAATTTTCTTTAAATAATTTACTTGCCGTATCACTTTTTTATTCATTAAAAAAAAAAATCTTTAGATTTGATTTTGTTAATGAATTAATTTTTTCCTGTGTGCGTTTTTGTAAACTCACTCAACGTTCCTCACACTGTAATTTGAGAGATGAACTTAATTGAATTCAGTTTAAAATATCAAAACAAGCTGTTATATATTACATATTACAATATTACATTATTCTACAATGTCTTTTTTGTCCGGTAAAGTTTTTTTCATGACAAGTAATAATATGTTAAGTTTATTTCTGGACTTGGATCGACACAAGCATAACTATGAACTATACACTTTTACTATTTTATTTTGTTCACTTGAGATTAAATAAAAGCTTTTCCTTTAAAAAAAAGAGTAAAATAAAATGTAATCTGCTGCTTGGGAGCTTCAATGGTCAAATGCCTTTACAATTTTACACCACCAGAGGTCAGTGTTGAACTACAAATCTATCTATCTATCTATCTATCTATCTATCTATCTATCTATCTATCTATCTATCTATCTATCTATCTATCTATCTATCTATCTATCTATCTATCTATCTATCTATCTATCTATCTATCTATCTATCTGATTGAGTGACTGTAAGAACAAAGTGTGTGGGCTGTGAGAGTATCAGCAACGTGTTTATGAATGTGATTTGAGAATTATTGGACTCATATATCTGCCAAAAAACAAATTGACTGCCATATAGTGATTCCCGGACCACTATGGATTATAAGTGTATGTGTGTGTGTGTGTTCTGCGTTTATGTGCAATAATTTTTTTAGCTCACATTAGGGAACCTTGTTTCCGTCATTTTGAACATGCTCTATTCAAAATGATATTGATCCCATGTGTATGCGCATGTGTGTGTGTGAAGGGGGGGAGTGAAGGTGTAGAAGAAGAAGGATATGATAAAGGCTGGTGTATTTAAATCCCTTTATTTCTCGTTGTTTGTCTAGACTTTCATTTTCACAGACACAGAGGATGTGGACTTGCATTTAGAAGGTAAGCTGCAATCTTGAATCAAATTTACACACAAAATCTCAAATTTAGATTTAGATCAACATGACATTGATTGACAACATGATGTGGACACATACTTTTGTGTAATTTTAGCCTGCCGCTGTTTTCCAAGGCTAGGTCTTGATCCGTAAGTTCAAATTCAAAGCTTAACCCTCTGTTGGGTCAAATCTGACCCTTTTTGGGTGTGTTTCAACCAAATTGCCCAAAAACATGGATGACTCCCTAAAACACTGTTCGCAAGATAATAAAGGATTATCTTTTTTGGGGTGTTTTATTCCATTTTATAGCATTTGAAGAAAAAGAAATTAAATAATTTGATGACACAAAACCTTATCCTGAATAAACTTCAAAATAATTCACAATTTCATCTTATTAACTCAGAAATTAGACATTATTTCATATGAATGAGGTTTTTTTGACAATGGATTCCAAGGATAAGTGTAACATTTGTGGTGGTAGTGAAAAGAAAAGAATGACAAAAAAGCTTTGACGCGGGAGGGCAACAAGTGCACGGTCGACAGGAAGCCAACACAAGGGTTAAAATAAGAAATGCTCTCAGCCCTGATTGCATTTCTTATTTTGTTCTAACTTTCCTTCATTCTCTTGCTCTCCCTAATCTATTCCTCACAATCTCCCATCTCTCCTCCTCTCTCTCTCTCTCTCTCTCTCTCCATCTTTCTTTCCAAGTTCTGTGTCTTTGTCAGCAGATTGTATGAACTCTACTCCCATCACTTGCAAATACACCTTTTTTTACACTTACTGATTATAATGACTTTATTAACTATTTGCTTAGAACATGCACTATACAAAAGTACATAATCATCAATTTCTAGCCTACATGATAATTATGTGTAAAACCTGTGAAACTGAGAAAAAAACACTCTCTCTGTCTTTCTGTCCAGGTTATAACATGGTGGTAACCGGCTGCCAGTCGGATCACAGTCAGCAGGCTCTGTCCTGCAAGATGTCTGCTGAGTATGACGGCTTCATGGCCACGGACAAGAGGTGAGACAAATTAATGTCTGTCTGTCATCCTGCCTACGCTGGATTTGAAGATTGGATTAAGAAACGTGAATAATCACCGTGGGGAAATTCAGGCAATGACCGCATCAGGTGGTGAGAGGACCAATCAAACAAGTTAATCATCTGGGGTTAAACAGATTCTTTGCAGGAGTACATCTTTGTTTTTATCTTGCCAACGTCTTTGTTACACAGCATTTCCCAGAGGTCACTCGTTAATTCAAACAGTGTGGGCAATACAAAAGTATGTTTATTACATTTTGTCTTCAGTCTACTTTCTCACTCTTTACTTGCACTAAATGCCAGACAGACAAAGTCAGCGACTAGCAATAAACATTGAGGCGCATTTACCATATCAGAGTTAGAAAGGAGAGTGAATATCACACTTACCCCCAATTTCCACCGGATGCTCCTCCGTCCGTCAACACCCACCAGGTTCGGATTTGTTGCGGAATGGCTGCGGCCATGACTGACAGCTGAAGTCACGAGGACCCACGACATCTCGCGAATTCATGTAGAATAAAACCACCAAAACAATAACAGTTAGTTTCTATCCAGAGGAGTAGACGGGAAACAACTCTCAATTCAATTTCAATTCAATTTTATTTATAGTATCAATTCATAACAAGAGTTATCTCAAGACACTTTACAGATAGAGTAGGTCTAGACCAGATAGAGTAGGTCTAGACTACACTCCAGAATTTACAAGGACCCAACAGTTCTAGTAGTTCCCTCCAGAGCAAGCAACAGTGCGACAGTGGCGAGGAAAAACTTCCTTTTAGGAAGAAACCTCGGACAGACCCAGGCTCGTGGTGGGCGGTGTCTGACGACCGGTTGGGGTTAGAATGAAGAGTGGCAATAACAGCCACAGAAAAGATAACAGTTTGTAGTAGTTCTTTGTAGTAGTTCATGGCATAGCAGGGAATTGTGCGGCATTACAAGGCACAGCAGGACGTAGCAGGATGAACACGGCATCGCAGGACGTGTAGCGGGACCATGGCTACAGCTGCTACCATGATGTTGGAGCCTTCCTGATCCGAGGGAACATGCTGGGGGGAAAAGAACATAAGGACTCCGGGGAATGACTCCCCAGAGCTAGGTTAGTAACAAGCATTTCTGGGACATAGATGCACACAAATGGAAAGATAGAAAGATAAAAAGATAGAGGAGAGAGGAGCTCAGTGTGTCAAAGGAATTCCCCAGCAATCTAAAACTGTTACAGCATAACTGGGAGAGCATAACTAACTAGGAGAGCATGACTAACTAGGAGAGACAGGGTAAAGAGAGCTGCCGGATCGGGCTAGACTCTCCCCAGCCGGATCGGGTTGTATGCCCTGCCTCCCTCTAGTTTTATTATATTATTGATTGTATGATAGATAGATCTGACAACTATGACGAGAAGCAGGTAGGCCGGGTTAGGCGGACAATATTCAATTCTATGCCCTAACTATACGCTTGATCAAAGAGGAAAGTCTTAAGTCTACTCTTAAATGTGGAGACTGTGTCTGCCTCCTGAACCCAAACTGGAACCTGGTTCCACAGGAGAGGAGCCTGATAGCTGAACGCTCTGGCTCCCGTTCTACTTTAGAGACTCTAGGAACCACCAGTAACCCTGCATTCTGGGAGCGCAGTGCTCTTGCAGGGTTGTAAGGTACTATGAGCTCTTTAAGATAAGATGGTGCCTGACCATGAAGAGCTTTGTAGGTGAGAAGAAGGATTTTAAATTCTATTCTAGATTTTACAGGAAGCCAATGCAGCTGTGTTTTCAAGGTGTGGTGTAGGGAAATATGATCCGCCGGGAGCATGGTCTATTTTATTTTGAAAATGAACCAGATGTTTTATTTGGTTTCTGTGCTTGACTTCCTGTTCCGCACTGTCTGCCGTGTGCTGAATTCCTGTGAAGCTCTCAAAAATAGAAGCTCTGTGTATCTGCTCCGGAGGGCCATTCTGCAGTCAGTGGAAATACACACATTGACTTTAATGGAAACCTAATGACTCCTTATGGAAATTAGCCGTTACATTAGCCTCAGTGCTAGTGTTTCACTTTATCTGCTGATGTGGGAATAGGCTAGACTGGCTAAACCCCGCCCACTTTCCTGTCGCTTTTACGTCACCCGGATCATTGTTCTGATTGGCTGAAGGACTATCCAATTGCAAACAGAGTCATTTGAACTATGCCCGTTGGTCACGCCTCTTGTGTAGTAGAAAATACAGAGCAGACTCCCCCAGACCAATGCTCAGTCTCAAATCTATTGAACTTGGCTTGGTCTGGTGATAGCCAGACTATGAATAGGCTACTGTCCACTAACAATTTTGCCAATATCAATTTATGGTGATGTGTGTCAGTGTTGTGTTGACAGCTTGTTTCCGCGAACCCCCGAGTGGCCAAAGGAATCATTCATTGCACATTTAACCTAACTAATTTCAAAAGCAATAATAAGAAAAGAATATGACAGTAGAAGAAAAGTAGTATATTGAGAAGGCCACATTGTGTATTGTGTATTATATATATTTTTTTTACTTGGTTTTAATTCACGACACCGTTTTAGGCTGCCAGTGGACTGAACAATGTGTTGTTGATATTTGGTCATATTTTTGATTTGTGGAAAATACGATGAGGCTCAACAGCTTGCGTTTGGTGTGTGACTGAGGCTTTGACTGCTGTCGTCATTAGCGTGGCAGAGAAAATGAAAGAGCGTTTCAGTTTGGTTCCAGGGCCCACTTTGTTATTTGGACTGAAAGGGAAGTAAGGCTGTTTGGTTTGGAAGGAAGGCTTTTGTGTTGTCGGGCAGCCATAAGGATGGCTGAGGAAACAAGCCAGCACTTCAGTTTGGTACCAAAAGCTTTGTCATTTGGACTCTGATTTTGCTATAAAAGTGTGTTTTGTTTGGATTGAGGCTTTGACATCGTGTCCAGTCATTAAGGTGCCAGAAGAAAGCTTTATTACTCACAGAATACAATGAAATTCATGTATGAAGATAACAGGTAATCCAGACAGACAAAAGAAGACAGAAGTGCCATTTCTTTTCCCTGTATTTCTTTCCTATACTTACCAATTCTTCCTGGAAGGAATTCTTTGAAATTTACTTTTCAATTGGGACTAATAGCACATATCTGTGATACATTATTCTAAGGTTCACTCACAAGGTTTTTCAGAATCTTTTCTGACTTTTTTCTGATCCTTGAATATAACCAAGGGTTACGCTCTTCCCCATACAACCATTAGTAATCTTGAATTCCATGTCCACCGCTTTACAGTAATTGAAGAAGGCAGTGGGACACAGTTGAAAGTTCCCGAAATGGGAAGTATGTAGGGCTGGGCGATACGTCAAATTAATTGGAATATATGTCTTTTTATACGATGTGTAAAATGTATTCTATACATCATAAAAATTCATTTTTTTTTTTTAGTCTAACAGTAACGTAGATGATAGCCGGCTACATTAGCTGTCATGAGTCACGACAGCTTCATGTGATGCCAGTTTGTCATTATAAATGTTCATCTGTATTGCACAGTCCTAAAACATTTGTTTTTTTTTCAACCATGTTTTACTCTTCTTGCATTTTGGAATCTACCAAAAGTAGATTCCAAAATGTAAAAGCTTGGGAAAAAAAGATCAAGATTTCATTTTTGGGCCGAGCCCCTAGTAGTAAGTAAACCTTAGACTTTTGGTTTTGAGGAATTGTTTCCCGTGGAAGACTTGCATTTCCTCCTGTGAGCATATTCAATGTATGCACTCAAATAAAAAGACCCAACTCAGGCACAATGATAAACCACAAACTTTAGTCCTTCAAAGAAAAACAAAGCTAATGTGGATCTGTTGTTCAGCCAGTTTTCAAGTCTTCCGGTGTTGGATTCATTCAATGCAAGAATGAAACCAACAAGGAAGAAAATTGGTAGTGAAATATATGATCTGCTGGCTGCAGACATCAACAGTAGGAATGGAGAGGAGCACAGAAACCCAAACAAACCAGTTTACATACTTTAACTGCATCTTTGTTCTGTTCTTCTCCGGCGGGTCCTCAGGTGGTTTTGCCATGTGGACGATGATAACTACGTGCACCCGGAGGCCCTCCTCTCCTTACTCTCAGCCTTTCCCCAGGACGGCGACATCTACGTGGGCAAACCAAGTCTGGACAAGCCCATCACGGCTCATGAACTGCTGGAGGGCAATGCAACGGTACCGTACCACAGTGTTGATTCAATGTAACCCACAGTGTCGGGAGTACAAAAGTAACGCAATTACAGTAATAGATTCCTTTTTGCTGTAACACAGTAATACAACGCTGGCTGAAACTGGGCAGAGCTATGCTGAGTACACGATGAGGATTACTTCATGACATCAAATGGACACATCTCATAGTAAACAGATAGACTTTAGTATCTAAACACTAAACACTACAGTATGACGGTGGATTGTTCAGGTGCCACAGGAAATGCCGCCAAATGTCCCTCATTTCGGCCGGATGTCTGTTTCTGTCCGCTTTTTTTGTGTGAGACTTTTAAACTAGAATATCTGCAGGGTATATCTAGACAGCTAGCTAGACTCTGTCCAATCTACGACGTACACATGTGAACGTACACATGTTCCACCAAATCCCAATCCCAGAAAAAAGAAGCGATACAAAAAGATAAGCAGATGCAAACAAAAAAACGCTGCATCCAGATTACACAACAGAAGTTCTCCAGGCCTCTACAGGGAGCGCTAAGTGGAGCAGCTTGATCTTCGACCCCACCGGGAGAGAGCGCTTTGCCTTTTTGTTAGCGTTGGGTATGGCTGCAGCCTGGAGACCTACCGTCTCATGCCTCCCGTCCATAGACTGTATATTAAATTAATATTATTATTATTATTATTATACAGTCTATGCTCCCGTCTCATGCCCTCCCAGCTGGTGCTGTCCGCGAGCTTGGCCTTTCAAAATAAAAGCTTGCGTCTGGTCCGCTATGTCTTCGTACTTAAGAGTAAGGCAATCATGCTAATAAATACAATAACCTTTTCAGCAGATGTCTTACTTACAACACAATGGAGTTAACAGTTTTGTGTTTATGTGTGTGTGTGTGTGTGTGTGTGTGTGTGTGTGTGTGTGCGCTTATTCCCGTGATCTCTACAAATCTATAGCTCAAATTAGCTGGCTTGACAGGGAGGGACTAGAAATTCTGTCTGTTTATTTTTTATTTTTTTATTTCAAGAGCAAATTGCTCCACAATAGGACTAGAGATTGATTATCACTTATTTGGTAACCGTTGTTGTATAATAACAATATTACACATGAGGAGGCCTACACTTCAGTGATGCGCCTTTCGGAGCCCAAAATTAAACCCTCTTATGTAATATGGCTTAAACAAACGTCAACGTTAAACACGGATGCAGATTTTAATGTTTTATTACCACAAGCTTACAGACACGTCTCTGCAGATTGGGTGTCACCTGTGACCTGAGCCAAGACACACCCACCAAACACGAGAAAACATATCTCAAACATAGACCTAATATTACTAAAGTCAATGTTCAAAGCAGTTGCACACTGTGAGATTGAACGTGTCCCGGCTCTCTCTCTCTCTCTCGCTCTCTCTCTCTCGCTCTCTCTCTCTCTCTCTCTCACACGTTTTTCTCCAATCTTGGAATGCTGTGTGGATTGGCCAGACCCTCCTGTGCAGCGCTGGGGAGGAAGGTCTGGCTAAGTGAGACTACTTGAAGCCTGACAAGATGGATTTTCATGTGATATGTGATCATGCGATTCTCAATGTCGTGATATCGTGAGAATCCAGATGCCGTGCAAGGTATGACAAAATTGGGGGAAAAGTTGCCAAAAAGTGAGTGCTTTTGTCAGTACCCTCTTTAACACAACTTGCAAACCATGTCATTCTAGAGACTTAAATAAGCCTAGAAACAATGCCCAGGGGAAGGGCGGTAATAACCAGAAGGTATTTTGCATGAACTCATCAGTTAAGTGTGGTCACAGGATCCATAGGAGACCAGATAAGGCAAATCATTTACCTCTATGTTTCCCCAGAGCTTATTCCCCAGGACTGTAAAAAAAAGGCCTCTGAAACAGCATTTGCACCACAGCACACTAAAACTCGTCTGGAACCTATGCTGAATTGAATTTATGGGGGCCGATAACTCTGCAAGGCAGGGGGACCCCTCTGAGACACATTACTTTCTTTAACGTATCTCCACTAATTTATGTTTTCATACTGTCCTGTCTCCTGAGATTCTTTACCATCATGAATTTCTACCTTCTTTCTTTTCACTTTTTGATTTCTCATTTTTTTCATCCCACCGAGAGTCCAGCTCTGTTATCCACTCAGTGATTCTCATGAATCCTTCTGTTGCTACTTTATTTTCTAGCCTTTGCTTACTTGTTTTCATTGCATTCTTCCTTCCTGGTGTCTTTCTTAATTTCCTTCCTTCTTTTTGCTCATTTACTTCTTTGCTGTTTTACTGTGGAAATAGATTAACTCTCAAACCAAACCAAGGTCCTTCCCTGTAGTCTGGTCAGGTTACCAGCTGCCACTCGTAGCCACACAGACAACCATTTTAATGTTCCAACTCTTCAACCCATTCTTCTTCAAAGACAAGGTATGAACAATACCCATCACATTAAAAAAAACTTAGTAGTTCAAAGGTCAAAGAGCATTTTCAATGGACATTTTGAGATATAAAATCTTAACCTTGACCTGTTGGCCAGTGTACAGTCCACATTTCCGGAAACACTTTTAGACGTTTGTCAGTTGTTGCTCTTGAAAAACGTAAACATTTCTCTCTCTTTTGTTTATGTCCCTTTGTTTTCTTGTCTACCCATCCATTTTTCCTTCTTTTTTTTGCTATCCTCTCTTTAGATGCTCTTTGGCTCCACCGATGACACTAATGAACTGTAAAACAAAGCTGATTTCCCCTTTTGCCCAAATGCAACCCAGCCAGGTTAACCATACTTTCCTAATCCATACTTACACTGTCTACTTTCACTCTTATCAGTGCTGCCAGGAAATGGGGGAGGATGGATGGATGGATGGATGGATGGATGGATGGATGGTTGGAAGTACAAGTAGCTCCGTGTCTTTTGTTCACATGGGAAGGGACCCAAGTGAATCAATGAGTGAAAAGTGTCTCGTTTGAGATATTGATTTGTGGCACGCACGCATGCACGCACGCACACACACACACACACACACACACACACTAGATAGGTAGGCTGTCAAAACTGCAAGAGGTCGATGATGGCTTGTTTTTGGAATACTCATGTACCTATTTACAGGTGTGTGTGTCACTGAATTCACATTCTTTACAGTAGAATTGATGCTCCTATTGAGTCAAAGTGCATCCTGGTTCTAGCAAGCTCTTTGAATGGCATTCTCCTTGCTCTTTTCAATCTATCTCACTCATTTCTTGGAATTACTCTCTCCATCTCCCTTGTGTCACATTCTCCTCGCTGATTGCACCCATTCACAGTGGAAAAATAGATATTTATTTATATTTGCTCCCGTAGTAACTATTTCTCTCTCTCTCTCTCCCTTCCCACTGCTTCCTCCCTATTTTTCCTCATCTCCATCCTTTGTGGGGGTTGGATGGGTGATGGAGAAAACAAAAAAACAAATGTCCAGCTCCCTCTCTGTCTCTTCCTCTCAGTTTCTTACATCTCGCTGACTGTCTTATTTGATTTTCCTGCCACTACTGTGAAGTTGGAGAAGTGGATGCGAGAAGGAAGAAGGCAAAGAAAGGAAATTAAGGGAATAAATGGAAATGGTAGAAAAAGGAATGAACTTTAGAATAAAAACCAAAAAAAGGAAGGAATTCAAAGAGATAGCCAAAGGACATAAATGGTAGGAAAAGAAAGAGAGGGAAGACAGGCAGAGAAGGAAATTAAACAAAAGGAATGACCTTTAACACAAAAAGGAGAACATAAAGATCCACAGGAAGGAAAAGGCTGAGAAAGAAAATAAAAAGGAAGAGGGTGAATGGGAAGGGAGACAGAGTGGCACAAACAACAAGGCAGGAAATGGGGAAAGGGAAAGAAAAAGATTGGAATGGAAATGAAAGAAGTAAAGAACAGAAGGAAAGAAATGTAAGTAAGGGAAAACACAGCCCGTCCTCATCCAGAAAACGACCATATGGGTCGTTTATGCAAGCAGCTCATAACTACCGACAATTACATTTCTTGTTAGGGGGCGAACTCTCGTGGTAGTAATTATCGCGATCGTTCTGGATGGGTCAAACATAGTAAAGAAACTCCAGCACACTGTCTAACTTTCAAAAATAATTAAAGTTTAATAGTTGGCAATGTTTCGGTACTGGCCCATCTGCAGGCAAATGGTCTTAAATCCAGAGAAGCCATCTTTTGTAGGAGTTTTGTTGTGCACCAATCAACAACTTTCACATTAAATCAGGCATTTATACATAACATTAATTCACATATCCTTACTACAGATAGTTAAAAATTAAATACAACTCCCTCTATAGTAACCAGGATAATAGATATTATACCAGAGCAATCCATAGTATGATAGATGATATAGAGAATCAATAGAAGGACATATTTCCAAAACCTGCTGTTACCTTATCCATTAATAAATTAGCACAAAAAGTAAGGAAATTTGTGTTTGGTCAAGTATTTCTCTGTGGTAACAATGCTTTTTGGCAATAAATCTTATATCATTGGAAAGCCTGTTTCGTTCCCCTTCAAATGGGGCCACATTTGTAAGGCACATGCACTTGAAGGGGATGAGCAGCAGAGCGGCGTATGCGAGTTGCGCCCATGAAAAATTTGCCAAATTGTCTCTGTCAATGCCAAACAGCTTTTCTTTGCTGTTGCTATTGACTCTTGTTTTGAGCTTCTGGTACCCCCAGGTGCTGACAATCAGGTGGCTGATTATGCAACCAGTGGCAATCTCATATCTCCACAGTCTGGGACCAAACTTTATCCTGTAAGATGAGAACGCTTGCCCCACAGGGCAGGGTTTATCAGAGGCTACCTCCAGAATGTGGGAGTGGAGAGGATGGAATGGCCTGCCAGCGGTCCTGACCTCCATTGAACACTTGTGGGATCAACTTGGGTGTGCAGTTTGTGCCAGAGTGACCAACACAACCACGTTGGCTGCCTTGTGACAAATGCTGGTTGAAGAATGGGATGCCATCCCACAGCAGTGTGTGACCAGGCTGGTGACCAGCATGAAGAGGAGGTGCCAGGCTGTTGTATGTTATGTGGCTGTTTAAGGATCTTCCACATGCTACTGAGGCGCTTGTTTGTGAAATTAATAAATTGTGAAATTGCCAATATGTCTTGTTTCTTCAAACTTCAATCATCCAATCCACCAAACACCAAACGAGTCAATGGCAGAATAAGCTGTTTGGAATTGGCAGAGAAGATTTGGCACATATTTCATGGGCATGTTCCTCACAAATGGGTCCCCCATTTCAAAGAGAACTAAACAGGCTTTCCAACATTATAAGGTTTATTGCCAAAGAGCATTGGTAACACAGAGAAATAATTTACCAAATGCAAATGTCCTTATTTTTTGGGCTAAGTTAAATAAATTTAATCAGGAGAGAGTTTTTTGCAGATATGCAAAGGTTTATTGTACATAAGCATAATAAAATGTACAGTCTTTGGAGCTCCATTTGTAAAAGGGGTAAGGAAGCCAAGACAATCTCCCCGGTGGAGTCTAGATACTGGTGGTGGCGGCGAAGGAGCCCGAAGACCAGACCGAAGGAGTCGACAGAGCGTCCTGCAGGAGGAAGACCAAGGGTGCCTTCGGGGTGGGAGGTGGGGGGGGGGGGTTGCCCACTTTCCCTGAGATGACAGCAGACAGCAGCAGGGAGAGAATCAGATTTAAAGCAGGGTTGTGACGCTGTGATTGGCCCTTGTAATTCGTGACCAATTCAGTTTGTTTCAACAGGAAGGTGAACGGCTGATTCCATTTAGGAAGAGAGCAGTGATTAAGGGTTCCTGAAAGAATTTACACTGAGCTACATTAGAGGAAGAAATATCATATAATAACGATAAACACAACACAACACAAGAGTCCACAACTTCCTACTTTATATTACTTTTGTGTTAAATAACTCTAAAATGTATATGGAAATAGACATAGTCAACATAATAAATATCTGCAGCTGCGCTTAAAGATGATGCAGTAACGTCCGTGACGTCACGCTACAGCCTCCTTTTAGTAATTTTATGGGACTTAATTAAAGCCGATAATTTTTTTCCCCAACCCTAGCTATTTTTGTTGCCTATACTTAACTAGTTCCAATTCACAACGTTTGCTATGTGTTTAAAACTGCACCCGTCACGTTCAATAAGAAAGGTCACATTACTACGGTAACAACAGCCATATGTGCCGTTTTGGGAGTCTTTGGAAATCAATCTATGATGTTTAGGTATGAGGATGTGTTGGACAAAAGGAAATGAAAAGTGTAAAGGAAAAGATAATTAAGAACAAAATAGAAAAAGTTGAAAGAAAAGAGAAATAGGAGAAAGAATAGAAAGAAATAAAAAGGGCAGGAAATGAAGTCAGAAGATGTACAGCAGAGCAAAAGGAAAGGAAAGGAAAGAAAACACACACAGTCTAGTAATTTGTGCCCTCCTCTAAACTCCTAATCTGGTTTCCGCGTCTTAACACACGTAAATAGTTTCACTGCAGATGAGAAAATAAATATCAGCTTGTGAAATGGCAGAGAGTTAGCAGATTAAGACGTGCATATCCGGTGGTTTGGAAAAGTACAATCAATACAGGAAGCTAGATAGGAGCGGCAAAGAAAAGAATTACACTTTATTATTTTAGGGTCAGTGAGAAAAGCACTCTTCTGTATTTCTTAGCTATTACAGGCATAGTTATCAGAGCGAAAGAGCTCTAGTTTGTTAAATATTTCTTAAGTTCCTGTGTGTATTTTTTTCAATATTTTTGTGCACACAGATTTTGTTCATTTTGCATGCTGAGGATTGGTGTCTTTAGTCCCAAACATATTGGTTACTCATGATTGTGCAGATGATTTGTATATTTGTGGTATATATTGTAGAATTATATTGCTTGGCATTCTATGGACAACAAAGGAAGAATTTTATTGTACAGGGAAACATGTTTCCTGTGCATATGACAATACAACTTTGAAAATGAAATGTGTATATAACTGTGGATTTATGTTACTTTATGTGTGTGTGTGTGTGTGTGTGTGTGTGTGTGTGTGTGAGTGAGGTAACAAGACTCAAGCAGATAAAACAGGTACGAAGCTTTTGTCAAGCATAAGAAGTGTAAGAGCCCCGTCCTCCTTTTTCCGTTGCAGATTTAGGCAAGCGTGGTTGGTCGTCACAGCAACGCCGCAGGAAACTGTTTCTTGGTGCTTGTCTGCAATATTTGGAGTTTTGCGTCAGGCGTGATCGCTTTCTATTTCTCCCCACAAACTAGGGATGGGAATTTTACAATATATATTTCTGTTTCTGTGACAATGACTGTATAATAATGCATCTAAAAATCTGTGTGTGTGTGTGTGTGTGTGTGTGTGTGTGTGTGTGTGTGTGTGTGTGTGTGTGTGTGTGTGTGTGTGTGTGTGTGTGTGTTTTGTCACAGAGGGAAGTGCGGTTCTGGTTCGCTACAGGAGGAGCAGGATTCTGTCTGAGCCGGCAGCTGGCGGAGAAGATGGCTCCATGGGCCAGGTATTTACCAACTGATGCTCTCTGCACATGTGTGTGTGTGTGTGTACATTGTCTCTATTTGGACCAAATGTACGGATCAGTCAAAATCAAGAGTCTACAAAATAAAAAATAAAAATGTGTATGCATTCTTTTTATTTGATGGATACAGATTCTATTATTTCCCTCAAGCCAGTTTTTATCAGAAATTAATTTAGTGATGATTTTAATGTGTTTGCTCTTATTAGTCCATTGAATGCAAAACTAATTTACTTCAAGTTGACAATGGAAATAAACTGGAAGAGACTTGAAACTTGTTAGCAAGAGGGAATTTATCACGGTGAACATTTAATTGCCCTCATTTGTATTTTGTCAAAATGATAGTTGCTCAGTAATGATGTTGAGACTTGTTTTAGATATGAGCGCTTTTAAAAGAGTAAAAAACACAGAAGACATGCAATACATAATGTGATTTTAAGCCTCTTGCAGGTTTTCTGTTGTCAAAGTCACAGTTTCCTTAGTTCCTTAGTTTTCCTCAGTTTACACTTTAACCCAACTGGATTACCGTGCATAACTTTGACCAAAATAAAGTAAAGCATGACTAAAGTAACTTTCAGGTCTCTGCAAGTTTGTATTTATCCTGCTCTCAAAGAGCTGAGACTAATGGCTGCCCAGGGCCAGAAGGTAGGGAATCAATCTAAGAATTTACGGTGTTCTTTGGAAAAGGTCAGCAGTAAAGTACATGCAATATAATTAATGGGCTAAAACATGCAAGATCCGCAACAACTTCCTTTTAGGTTTAAAGTTAGGCAGTTTAAGAGTATTTTATTTTATAGCTTTTATTTAGGAAAATGTCAGCTGCCTCCATAACCAGAAAAGTCAGTGGTGGAAGAAGTTGTTGAAATAGGGCTTAACTAGGTCTCCCCTAGCTGTAGATAGGTGGGCCAATGCATTTTTTGTCTCAGTGCATGGATTGTTTTAGTCCTTTGGCTGTGCTTCCACCCAATATATTCCCAAGTCAATATCTGCCTAGTCTTAATCTACATTGCTATTTGTTGTGTTGTGAATATGCAGGCCACAAGAAGTAATTAGGTTGTTGTTGTTTTTTTGTTGGCTCACTTTTACTCACAGCATGCTCACATATGCTCCCATTCACTACGCTAAGCTAACTAGTGGTGGCGATGCCTTTGTTGCACTGGACTAAAACAATGCATGCACTGAGACAAAAAAATGCGTTGGCCCACAATGTAATTAAAGTATTCAAAGTAGAAGTATCAAATGCAGAAAAATCCTTACATTTTAGAAACTGTAAACACTCAAAACAGTTCTGTGTTTAACCCACTTGTTGTCCTTGGGTCCAATTTGTCTTCACATGTAAAATAAACTATCAGTTCACTACACCAAGAATTTTAGGCCTTTATTTGATAGAAGGATTTGATTAATTCTTTTTTTTGGACCGAAAAAACAAAATTTGCATGGTCAAAGGGAGGACAACACAAGGGTTGATTGGCTAATCATTTCAGCTGGACTTGTAGGCCGTTATATTGTTGGGTAGTTTCATTTACAATAAAACATAATGTTTTATATATACGTATATATGTGTTTTGCATGCAAATATATCAATTTGTAAAGTAACTAAAGCTGTGGGATTAATGTGTGGCGTAAAAAGTATTATTTCTCTCTGAAATGTAGTGGAGTAGAAGTAGAAAATGGCATGAAAAGACTCAAGTAAAGTATAAGTACTTCAAATTTGTACTAAGTAACATGCCACCACTGAGAAAAAATAATAACATTTGAAGGCACCATAGGGGAAAATACCAAAAAGCATGTGTTTAGTCATCCATATTTTGTGAAACTTCATTAGTTTATATTTGTGTGGGTGTTTGTATGTGTGTACTCTAGTGGCTCAAGGTTCGAGCAGACTTCGGCTACGATCCGTCTCCCTGACGACTGCACGGTGGGCTTCATCGTGGAGAAGAGGCTGGGCATCTCCATGGTCCACTGTCCTTTATTCCACTCCCACCTGGAAAACCTGCTGCTCATCAGCCACAGAAGCATTCCACACCAGGTACACCCCCACACACACACACACACACAAACACACACACAGTACTTCTTCTTACAGCTGTGTGTGTGTGTGTGTTTTCTCTCCACTGCAGGTGACTCTGAGCTATGGGATGTTTGAGAACAAGATGAACAGCATCGAGGTAAAAGGACGCTTCTCTAAAGAGGAAGACCCCTCCAGGTTTGTCTGTCACTCTACATAAACCAGTGAATCAGGATATCTAAGCAACACATATGCCCACAGAGATTTACCATTATCCTGTAAAAACCACTTGTGGCCACTGCTCAGCCAAAATCATATCACTTAAAATTAGCCACCCAACTTTATAATGAATAAATGAAGGTCTATTGCCTACATTGCTCCCCCTGGAGGCTGCAGTGTACCCCACAATAAGAAAACCTTCTCCTTTGAAAAACAGAAACTATTCTAAGAGTCTTGCTATTAGTGTGACGACATGTGTGGAGATTTACAAGAGTACAAATTTTATATTATTCATTTGATGTGATGGTGGCACAACACAAATCCTCAGGACTCACGAAACATGACAAGGATTATACTCACATTTCATATCACATAGACGAGGAGTCGGACAAGAAACTGAGACTGTTGAAAAACTAAGCTGTTGTGTGGACTAAAAATAGATGTTCCGAATCTTGAATGTCTAATATGGAAATAAACAGTTAAAGGGGACATATTGTGCTAAATGTCAAGTTCATACTTGTATTTTGAGTTTCTACTAGAACACGTTTACATGCTTTAATGTTATAAAAACCCATTATTTTCCTATATAATCTAAATCTAAAGTCTAAATATACCTATTCACCCTCTGTCTGAAACGCTCCGTTTTAGCGTCTATCTCTTTAAGCCCCCACCTCCCGAAAAAGCCCAGTCTGCTCTGATTGGTCAGCATTTCCAGGGTCATCCTCATCTCTGCTTGGGACATTATCATTGCAGCCGGGAATGACTGTAATTACACTGTAGTGGCACTTTCTACATATATATTGTACAGCTGTGACATCTCAACTGAAAAAAAAAAACTGGCCCATGACACCTCGTTTAAAGGCACAGTTTCAATTGCATTGCTGCTGAACTGTGCTCTACAAATAAAGTTGCCTATGCTGCTTATTATTAATTAATATTTAAGGCAGATTTTCCTGTGCATTACATCAATACTTCATCATTATGGCAAGATGCTTGTTAACTACAAGCTACTTTGCTTTTAGAAATCCCCAGCACTCTGTTCTGCTGCTGAGATGATCCGACCTGAAGACGTGACACCCCTGTTGCTCCAGTTCATCATGTTCTCAGTACCAGTCAGAGATAAAAGCAATTTGATGTAACACAACAGATGTGTTTGTCTTTCCCAGTCCTCGCCTCTGCAAGCTGTAAGAACACATCACCACAAGCACTCCGCAGTGAGCTTTTTCTTTTTGTTTCCTTTCACGGGTGTCACACAGAGTTACACTTAACATCACTGCAGAGCGAGGGCGGGTCAAATGTTTGACTGCCAGTACAGAAAAAAGTTGGTCAGGCTTCTAAACTGAACTTTTTCGTCATATCTTATAATCCTTTTTTAAAGTATCAGTGATGTAGTCAAGACAACCTAAACCAAGACCAAGTCATTACCAAGACCAGAGTGTATCCTGCATTTACTTTCTTGGGAGTGTGTGTAAAGGGGGCAATTGATTCTGTGACGAGACCTTCAAAAATTGGTCTTAAGGCCAAATTTGAAAAAATATGTTTTTTTCTGTAGTGTCTCCCCTTAACAGTGTAACTTGTGTAGTTGTTCAAAATCTGTATTGCCCTTCACAAACTTGTCTTTTTTATGAATATTTACCACCACCATTCAAGTATTCCTATTGGCTTGAAATTTTACATTTGCACTTGCATGAACTGGGATCAGAAACGTAACTATTGATAAGCACGGTAAGCGGTGCTTACGGGCCCGGACCAATCAGAAGCCTGCGTGACTGGAAGATTTTGATTGACAGCCGAGGTCCCCTATTGCATTTTCATTACTCCCGGCAATCCCAGCAGTCCCAGGTGCGCTCTGAGAGCCACTGACCAAGCGGGAGTGAGAACAGGTCAAATTAATTTCCTTGTTCCAGAGACCGTTCTCTTAATACATCCATGGATGACACACGTGTGACTCGAACATCTCACATTTACGAACAAAACGTACAGCCAAAGACCATCCTGCCAAATTGTATACATGTCAAGTCGGCCAAAATGAAGGCCTCCGGCCCCTCCAACGGACGACGGCACGGAACACACCAAACAGACCGAGTCACTGACCTCGACCGATTATCGGGTTAGTGTGTCAGGGCCAACGGCGCCTCTGCAAAATAGTCTCCGGAAGGAACTTGTTTTGGTGCAACACGTGTACGTTCAAAAGTAGTTTTAGTCATGCAGCAGAAAACTCAGATAGGACAGAATTGACTTTATTGTGATTGTAAGTACATACAACGGAATTAAAAGTATAACTTTATGCTGCAAACATAAAAACACACATTACTAAGAACATAGAGCAGAGAATGTGAAGATGTTAAACGGATTACAGTTACAGTAAATATTCAAATAGTCAAATCCTTTTGTAAAATAATTGCACGTTGTTACGTGAAGTGGGGGTGTGCAACAGCATGAGTGGATGACACTGCTTAGTGTTTTTAACACTGACTGAATTAAGCAACTACAGCATAATGCAATCTATTTTCACATAACCAACCTACCTTGTATACATGGGAGCAGGTATTAAAGAAATATGCAAACAAATAAATAAACAATTAAACGGCATCCAACATCAGAGTAAAGGAGGTCACAGTATTCCAAACATCAACAGTGATGAAGCTTTTAAAATCAAACGTGCTTATTAATCACTTCTGTCCTTTACAGGTTTAGGACTGTCCACTGCATGCTGTATCCTTTCACCAGCTGGTGTCCTTGAACACTTCATAGAAAAACGACAACTTCCAAGCACACATGGGATAAGGCTGGTAATCCTGCTGGATGAAGTACTTTTCCTGGGTATTGTCTAAATGCAGTGAAAACCGATGGATTTAATTTGATGGAACAATTTGCAGACACCAGAACTGGAGAATCACAAAGCAGGAGTGAAGTCTCAGAGGACAGACAACTCAACAGAGGATATTAACAGGATCCTACCTACAAACTGAGAGAGGGTTTCTCTTCTTCACCTGTGGGCTACAAACAGATGGTTTCATGGGACTTTTTGCATTTTCAAAGACAAAAACAGAACATCAAAACAGAAAAGAATACACCATCATAAGAAGGAAAAAAGAACTTTAAAACAAAAAATGGATGAATACATTTTTGACTAATAAATTAGGATAATACAAATATTAAAAAAGTACAATATATAAAGCAAGTATAAGTTTGCAAGTTTTAAACCAGATTTTTAATGTGTCCAAAAGGCACATGTGAGTAGATTTTAAGAAAGTGCTGTTATTTGTTCCAGGAGTCAGGAGCACTAAAGTTTTAGTTTTCAGTTTAGAGAGAGCTTGTGGACCTTGAAGAAAACACGGGACATATCAGTGCCATTATAACAGAAGTAAATTTAGTTATACTTATTTGTGAGATCACAGAACCTGTAAACCTGTTCCTCACCATGGCGAGAAACACTACCTAGCTCACATTTGCAGGCAAAATCTCATCAATCTTGACAGATCAGGTCCGGTGGGGGAATAAGAATCTCACAATGACATGCTCACAATCAAATGTTAGTGTTGGAATAGGAGGCAGAGGCCATGTGCAGACAGATGACACTGCGCTGCCAGCGGGAACGCAGGTATCACTCTTTTGCTGTGAATGGAGATGCGATGAATACAGATACGCTGCTGAATGCGACTGGGGGCTGGCCTTATATGTGAGTAGGTGGAATGTGGTTGAGAATGTGCAGGACCGACTGTGTAGCCGTGACACATCTCCACCATGGCAATACTAAGACCCATCATGTAGAGTAACATGAGTGCTTGAATGAGAGCCGCCAAATCAATTTTCTGTAGTGGATACAAAATGGACAGTTATGTTTTCACACTTTTCAAAGAGGAGAGGAAGATGATAGTGTTTAAAGATGTGTGACCGTGGTGTTGAACATGCTGTATAAAACATTTGGAGGATGTGTTTCCATAGTCCCAGTGTCATGGATAAATTCCCAAATGATATTAAAAAGACTTGAAAAAAGAGTCATGTCATGTCAGTCCATTGTCCAATTCCAACAAAATTGGAACCATACAAAGATTATAGTTTATTCCTACCCTCTGATACAGCCCGTTCTCACTCCTAACTTGTCAAGTACTGATGCTTGGGCAGTGGCTCTCGGCATCGGCTATGACGCAAAAATCACCCTTCTGTATGGAATGCACCGGGCATAGCAGTAGCTTGACCGCGGCTTCTGGAAGATGACGAAGTATTAACGACAATGGTAGCGTATAGTATGAAAGAAATGTCACATAGGGAGGTTGGCTGGAGTGGTGAATGGGTCAAACAACACTTTCACTCAGGAGACCGGGGTTCATGTCCTGTTCTCGTCCCGCGTATTACTGAAACATACATTTCATAACCCCACCTATGATATTATCCTAAACCTAACTGTCCCGTTCTTGTGCCGCGTGTCCCAATCAAGCGTGTGGCGTCCGGCGGTGCTTAGGAACGTCTATAAACTAAAATATCTATTAATTTATTAATCAAATAAGGTAGTGTCTCCAAACCTACTTAAGTTAATTACAACTTGTCTCCTCCTAGTTGTACTACACCACTTACTGTTAAAAGTTTGAATCTGAATTCATGTGTTTAGTTTTTTTTTTTTTCTTCTTTATCAGCTGACCCCAGGGGGGCTCTGTACAATGTGCAACTCACATGTGTGAAATTGTTTTTGTAAAAATATAGCTGGAGGTAACATGTATGAAGGTTGTTTACGGTGCTTAATTTTTTAATAATGTTTGAGCTCTTCAAAACCTAATCTCGTGGAAGCAATTCACCTGTCATGGGTCTCAACACTGCAACTTTAGGTGAAGCCTTGTTTCTAATTGATCTCATTACAATCACTTTAGTCGATACACTTGAATAGCAATTAAATCTGTGTATGTGGAATGGGATTAGTTGAGTGTTAACACAATTACAATTCCCAGCAATGAGCAGGGAACCCGTATGTGCACCAACGTGGTTTAGTTCTCCACATTCGCTCTTTGCTGTTACTTTGACTTTGCTGGTTAATATAATGTTAACAACATTTTTGTTTAACCCCTTTTTAATCTAAGCAAGTGTTTTAAAGGTCGGAATCCTCTTGGAAAAAAGACAAGTTGCTTAAAAAAAAACAATGCAAAAACAGTCAATTCCAATTGAGCAATTTACCAGTCTTTAAAACATCTTAAATGTCTTAAAATTAGAGTTATGAGCCTCCAACATTTAATTTCTATGGCTGGTTGACTTGGAAATGAAAATCCAAAGTTTTTAAAGTCTAATAAAAATATGTTGGCTCTTGGAAGCATGGTAGCTAATCATTTTTTGGCCTCTTATCTTGACATCACAAGTTAATTAGCTCATTATTTTGAGACAACAAACCAATTTCCCCTGATCAGCACTTAATTAAATTATTTTCCTGAGATAACAGATTGTTTTGTTTGTACGCTTTGTTTGTTTTCAGCATTTCATTTGTCTGTAATATGATGTGCCAACGTAATTTTTGTTGTTGTTTGGCACTTGTGAAATATGTAAGAAGAGTGGTGGAAAGTATGTTGCAGCTGGAAATCAAGCTGTTACCACCTCTTCATAAGTAGGTTGTATCTTCAGCTCTGATTTTTTTTTTTGTTGGAATGGAACAATTATGGATGCTTCTTTCACTGCAGTTAATAAATAAAAAAAAAGACCACAATATGCCATCAGATATTAAGAAATCATGCCAATTGACAACAATGCTAAGGCCAGTATCTTTGTTTTTGAAATTTCCATTCTGGGACAGTTCTTATTTTGGCTTGTGTGTGGTTGACAACTGCTACTTTTGAAACCAATTTTGTAATACGGCGTTCAGTCAAGCTGTATAACGGGTACTGGAAAGCAGGAGTAGGTGACTTTGGCCCGGGTACAGACAACTGCGAGGTCGGGGTCCTGTTAGTGGCCGTAGCAGTGACGTTAAGCCGAGAAAGGGTGGCTGTCAGTTGGATACAAAGCTCCACAAGGTTGCAGTCTTTCAAGCGGTCCTTATTGTCACGTTCAGCCGATAAAAGGTGACTGTCAGCTGTACGCGAGAGCTCCGTACCCATAGCAGCATCTAGCAACACGGCTGCGCTGTGCGAGAATAGCATCTAGCTACCTTTAGCTAGGTTTAGCGTTCGCAACCTGGCAACTTCAAGTCAGGGGAGGAAGGGCCGGGGAAGACGACTTGCTCCAGTATTTTGAATTTGAACTGCATTAACCATCCTAAATGCTAGCTATCAGTATTCCATATTGGACTTTTTTTCTGAAAAGCCAACATAATAGCAAAAACAGTAAATGGCTGACATAGGCTGAAAGAGTTCTCAGCACTACGCTGTTTGTTCTGTTTACAGCAACTATGGTAACATCTCACAATGTACCTGGTCATGATTTATGGATACTAATCTAGCAAAAAGGTGCAATCTTCCAAATTGCACCTTTTGATGACTTGAAGAACCTTTTGATATACTTGCATGTGTACATCTTGCATATTCATGTACACAGGCAGGGAGCTTGTCTCATACAGGTGTGTGGAAACTATATTCCTACAACCTCCTCCCCTGTGTTGGTCTGTGTCCGTTTTACAGTAGATTTATGACCTCAGCTGTCCATAACTGTGGTAGCAGAAGACCTAGGTCAATTGGAGGCAGAGTGTTACAGCTGTCAGAGGAACACTCTCTCTCGTCTCCTCTGTCCATCACATTAAATTACCAAGAGTGCAGGACTTATAAAAAGATGGCTGCAAGGAGAGCAAAAGGAATGAGAGGCAGGTAGGTTTCTGTCCAGAATCTAGAGCTGGGCAATATGGAGAAAATCAAATATCACAATATTTTTGACCAAATACCTCGATATCGATACCGCAACGATATTGTAGTGATGACTATTGGCCCTTTCACAAAATATTTACACAATGAGATTTTTGATAAATAATCATCGGTAATGGATATGACGGTATGATAAGTGTATAAAGTCAAACAATAGAGCAGTTACAGTCTACTGGAAAAGACACCACTTATGTCATACTACGATATCTAAAATCTCAGACAATATCTAGTCTCTTCACAATATCGATATGATATTAATCAAGCAATAAGATTGACCGATTAATTTTACTGGATTACTTGTTAAAGAAATATCCCACGATTTAATAGATTGGTGAATTGGTCAGTTTATCTTAGAGATGTACCATTTCTTCCTTCCCTGATAGTATAGGCCTGTGTGTGGTAGTGGAGAAAATCTAAATTTAATATAATTTCTTGACAAGAAAGCTGAAAACAAAACTTCCGAAAGCATCAAATATTTAAAGATTATTTAAGAGAGATGCTCTTCCTCTGCCCTGTTTTATTCAGTTGGTCAGTTCTGCGTGATTGACAGGAATGTCAAATACGAGCAATATTACTGCTAATACTGTATATGATTTGCATGTGTGCTGTATCTGCCTTTCTACTGCCTGCACGTCTGTCTCTGCCTATCTTATTTCTCTTCTATTTGTTTCCATCTTCTAATCTCAGCCTTCTGCTATTAAATACTCTTGTGATTTCTCACCATCAGTCTCTTTATTTCGCAATATCTCTCCCCCTCTCTTATCCCATCATTTCTACGTTCTCCTCTCCTGCATGTGCTGAACTTATTAGAAAGATCTCAGGCATAGCAGGTGACTGGGCTGCCAGCCATGATTTCTGTGTGTGTGTGTGTGTGTGTGTGTGTGTGTGTGTGTGTGTGTGTGTGTGTGTGTGTGTGTGTGTGTGTGTGTGTGTGTGTGTGTGTGTGTGTGTGTGAGAAAGGGCAGATGTGTAGATGCAGGAAGAGAAGTGAAAACGTGTTTACTGCTACACTCATGTTATCACTTTCCAACTGGTAACATCTTCAGGCCTACATGTTATGGATTCAACTGAATAAAATAATGACCAAAGTAACTGCTTATAGACACAGCAAAAGTCGACCCAGTTTAATAATGGTAGTTCTTGTCATCACCGTGAGGTTGCCAGGCACACAACCACTTTAAAAATATATCACACTTTATTTTTTGTTTGTAATTCCTATTGTAAAACCTATTCTGATATAACTGCCAAATACAATTATGAACCAGAAAATGGGCATGAGCACTTTAAAAAAAAAATATATATATATATATAATTGATTTAAAATGTATGTCTGGCGAGTGTCAGCATTCTCAGCTGTCTTTGTGATGCAATATGATTTTTGGAATCTGTCCAGATTTGAACTCTCCTGTAGTCTGGGCCATAAGTTATGACTGTTGCTACTTAACCCTTGTATGGACCTAGAAAAATGGTACAAGTATACATTTTTTCTACATTAAAATCAATGGCCTTACCTTATTTTCTGTGATAAACATGTATAAAATGAATAAATAAATAATGGAGCACACATGCTACTATATTCCACACATTTACATCCTTCATTTGGTCTTCAGTTTGACCCGCCTACACAGAGACACACAGAAACGTGCCCACGGGCACAAACACACATGTGCAAGCACACACACACGCACACGCACACGCACACAGTTAAATATTTATAATCTGAGCACTGAGAAGCTGTTTGCTCTCTCTTTCCCGTACCCTGTCATGTGTCCACCATAACATTTGATACATCAAACTATTTGCACTATATGCATTGCACCTGCACATCAGGGGGGGGGGCAAAAGTAATAAATACCTCTGCATCACAGTACAGAATCTTCCACCCTCAGTATGACCAAAAGATTTAGCATTCAGAGAGCTTTAGAGCTCATATTTGAAGAGAGTCAGGCACACAGCGATGTGGAAGAGGAAGATGTCTCCGAATATGAGGATAATTTAGACATCAATTCAGAGTATTCTGATTCTGAAAATGAATTTGAAGACGGCCTTCGTTTGGAATAAGAGAGACCCCCTGCTCAGCTGCTAATATAATACGGATGGTACCAGGGCCCACACGATTTGCAGTGACTCATGTTCAGGATATCAAGTCATCCTTTGAGCTGTTGATTCCTGACTCAAATCAGAAAATTATTCTGGATATGACCAATTTGGATTTTTAACATGAATTATAACCTTATGACAAAAAAATTAATCACACTTCCATTATTAATTGTGTTCTAGTAGAGACTGATTGCACTCCCTAAACATATACTCTATGTTATCTCAATTGTTTGATAAAGACAATATTTGTTTATACATCATGACGTAAAATTTTATTTCATAATTGTTTTTAAATGTTTTTTTTGATGAAACAAAAACTGAGCGTATCAGTTTGACTCATCAATAATGAATGGGAACGTGAGCGTCACTCACTCTTGAGACAGAAGATTATGACCTCTTCTGAAGAGCACATTATGTTTTTTTATTCCTCCGTGTCCTCCTTGGTTACAAGCAACTGTGTGGTGAGGGCGCATGCGCGATTACGTGTCATGTCGATGCAACAACAGTGGTGTTGCATTGCTTAAAATTCCTCATAGGAGGGCGACAGAAACTATACACTGTAGCTTTGCCCGGCTGAAGGTCCTCCACATTGGCAACACATTTGAAACGACACATCGAGTTGAAGCATTCCACCAATCTCAAAGCAGTTTATTTGTGAACTAATTCTCTTTTTTGGGATTGTGAACTATGAACGCAAACTAGTTCATTTTAATCTGTGTAAACCAACTGAACTTTGAGCTTGTTTTTGTTAAGTGTAAACTTGCAGAACACTGTCTATTTGGGAGATTTAAAAGTAAAAGAGATTTCTTTTCATGCAGGGTTGTTATTCACATTGGTTCTGTGTAAGAAACCATCTGGCGCGTCAGGTTAGGTTCATGGCAGCATTGACGAATTGGATCTAATAGGTCAACAGCATAACATCCCCCTGCTCACAACTCCCTTTCTGCACTTAGACATTGCTGACAGTTGCCTTGTTGGCTTTTTCCACAGGTCAGCCCTGGTTTAAGTCTACAATCTGCCTACATAAGAAAATTGAAGACTGTAAAATCATACAACTGACCACATCATTAAACCAGGCCTCTGGTAAACACTTCCAAATACATTTTGAATTTTAGATAAGTGTGAAAAGGGTTAGGGTTACATGGACATGGAAATCTCCTAGTACTACTGAATTGAAAAGTAGATACAGCAGGGAGCAGAAACAGCAGCATACAGCTACACACCACTCTGCACAATGCAACAAGGACCAAATCAAAACTCAGTTCTGAGTTGGAATGATAAATACATGAAGATGCTGCTTTGGCAAGAACAAAAAAGGGAATATGGAGTGATGAAGGAGGAGAGAGATCAAAAGGCAGATCGTTGCTTTGTCCCTTCCCTGGATCCTTTAAATTCAACATTTCTGGATCAACCATGTCACGATGGGTCAATGAGGCTTGTCCTATTTGAAAGGATCCAATAAATGTGGCCAAGAAAAGCTGCCTTCATTTACCTTGGACAACACATGCAGTGTTAACTGCTAATTAACTGAAATATGAAGTAAAACCTTGGTGCTGTGCCTTGGCTTGCAAATGGAACAGCATTTTGAGGCCTTTCACAATGCAATAATTATTGATAAGAAGGAAAGCAACACCTGTAAGAAGGTTGAAAAGAGAGAAGAAAAAGATGGGGAGGGGAAGAGGGGGAAGCAGGGAAGGAGGGTTCAGTTGGGAAATGGAGTCCCTGAGACAGATGGCAAGGGGCGCAGGGAGAATTCTCCCACCCATTACGAAAACACCACAAAGCTGGAAACTCCAGGTGTGAACGGCACCAAGCGTACCTCCAGCAGCCACCCAAAGGCAGCAGCCTGCCAACAAACACCCACTAATGAATGGAACAGCTTGAATGAGAGGCACAGGAATGTAGATGGGAGCGGTATGGCCTCATCTGCATTACCAAGCGGTCACGGTGAGTTTCTGTGTAATACAGGGATTGGATAGATTTAGAAACTGATCACCAGTGACGGCTTGGAAATGGAAGCAGTGGATTTCTAGAGGTTTCTCCAGCGGCTCTGGTGGAAAATGAGGGCAGGGAGGGGAGACAACAAGGTGAAGAGTGACAGAAATAGAGTCATGCAGAAAAATGGGGAAATTAACACAGGGGTAAAAAAAATCCTAAGGCTGGAAACAGAGGTAAAAAGGGAGGCTGGGAAAGAGCAAAGGTTGGAAAAAGATGAAACCAGGATGTGAGTAAAGAAAACGGAGAGAAATAAAGTATGGACGAAACAGAAAGATATGAACACAGAAATAAAAGACAAAAAAATTGAATTTCTACCATCTCAGCCCTCCAGCCATCTTGTTCGTCCATATTGGTTTCAAGTACCTTCAATTTCACAGTAGGTCTCTTTCCTACAACTACTGTTTGTATGTCATGCCAATCTGGCCTCTCTCTTCCATAGAAAACAACTGGAGAAGACGAGTAAAGCTATGATTTTGTGTGTGTGTGTTTATGTGTTCATACAGTACAGCATGTGTCCTCTCCTTGCCTCATTTAGCATTGAGAGGCCAGCAGAGTATTCAAAAAGCAAGGCAATTTCAGTTTCCATTTCAGCTCAAATTAATCCACGCACAGGAGAGTCTATACAAAACTCTCCCATTCTGCTGGATTTTTAAGGATTAGCCTGTCCGCTGGTGATTTGCTCTGGCTGCTTCTACCTGAGTGCTCGACCGGGAGAGCTACAGTTACAGCGTAATGCTGGCAACTGCTCTCACTCAACATGAGATGGGAAAACAATATTTTGTCTTTATCTTTGTGAATTTAAAAAAACAATACTATATATTCTATATATCTAGCCTATGTATATTCTCTTTGTTGACTGTTAACCTGATTCCACCTGCTCAGGTGCCTTTGGCGTTGTTTTTGACCCTTAAAGTCTCCTTTAGCGTCATATCTAAACACGTTTTATCTAAAGGCGCTTGGTCGGGACTATTGGTGTCAATGTCACAGTTAGGTTAAGGAAAAGGTCATGGGTGAGCTTATGTTTCCATGACATGCAGGAAGAATGGGACGGTTGGGGTTAGGAAAAGAAGAACGGACGGTTGGGGTTAGGAAAAGAAGAACGGACGGTTGGGGTTAGGAAAAGAAGAACGGACGGTTGGGGTTAGGAAAAGAAGGACGGACAGTTGGGGTTAGAAAAAGAAGGATGGACGGTTGGGGTTAGGAAAAGAAGGATGGACGGTTGGGGTTAGGAAAAGAAGGATGGACGGTTGGGGTTAGGAAAAGAAGGACGGACGGTTGGGGTTAGGAAAAGAAGAACGGACGGTTTGGGTTAGGAAAAGAAGGATGGACGGTTGGGGTTAGGAAAAGAAGGACGGACGGTTGGGGTTAGGAAAAGAAGAACGGACAGTTGGGGTTAGAAAAAGAAGGATGGACGGTTGGGGTTAGGAAAAGAAGAACGGACGGTTTGGGTTAGAAAAAGAAGGTTGGACGGTTGGGGTTAGGAAAAGAAAAAACAGACGATTGGGTTTAGGAAACGTAACACGTGCGACACGATGCCCCGGTCTCCTGGGTGAAAGTCCTGTGTTGTTTGACCCATCCACCCCCCAACCACCCTCCCTATGCAGATTTTCGGCCTTTCATACTCCTCGCTACCGTAGTCGCTCTTAGTGCTGCATCATCTTTAAACCCTGTGTAGCTGCTGCTCTGAAGGACGCTTTCAGCCACTGTCCAAATGTCCGTCTTTGACCAGTTCGGAGTGAGAACGGCTTGTACTGGAAGCTTTCAATGGTTGTTGCCAGTGAAGTTGCCAGCTCTCCCTAATAGTAAACAGAGGATGTTAGATAATATTATTAATATTTAATCTCAGCTTTAAAATTATTATGTCCACATATTGACATCATAAATACTTTATATTCTGTATCTTCCTCTTTGAAAGCATGAACATATCACTGTAGATAGCTTTAACCCTAACCTAACCCAGAATATATAAGTTGTATTCAAGGAAAAACGGTCACCTGACTCACAGTCACCTTTTACCAGCGAAACGTAACCTTCACGATCACTAAACTGACTGATACCAATGGATCTTTTCCATAAACACTGTTTCACATTCATAAAGTTAATACAACCACAAGTTTGACTTAGTGGCAGGTCCACTTCAGTCTTGCTTGATATCTCCTTATCTGTTTTATATGCTGTTTTAGTGTAATTACTGTGTGAACTGTTGTTCAATTGATTTTCTGCAGTAGCAGTCTATATCCTCGACTTTCAACTTCAGGGGTTGCTCCGGTGCCGCAGGAAATTCCTGATTCAGGATGCATGTCTTTTCACCAATATCCGTTTCCTTCCGCTTTCTTTGCGTTGGAATTCTAAACTTTGTTTTTTAAGAGGACTGGTTTGCTGCTCCTCAAATCTTTGCATTGTAAATTGAGACAGCTAGCTAGACTATTGGTCCAATCTGAGTTTTCTGTTGCACGACTAAAACAACTTTTGAGCATACACACGGAGAGTCAGAGTCAAAGCTAGACTACTGCAGCGAAAAACATTTTCAACTTTTATAAGACTTTATTTGACTGCGAACACTCTTGCTTTATTGACCGTGGCACTCTGAGCTAAAAACACAATGCTAAATGGATTTAGAAACAACAACAGAAAGGAGCTGGCAGTGTGCAGGTGAAGGATGCTGGTAAACAAGAACTTAGTAATTAGAACTTGAAGGTCCTGTGTTATAGTTTAGTTTTAACAGTGATTAAGTGGAGAATGAAACGTATTCAGTGACTTCTTGCAAGTAATTGCAGTGCTGTCAAAAGAATATTTATTCCCAGTACTGAAGCCTGACTGGCTGAGAGAAAAACAAACATTTTTCATTGGAGTCGTTCCAGTTAGGCTATCAGTTCATAAGCTACAAATGTGCAGATTCCACATGGTATATGTAAATGTTCAGGTAATAGAGCCAATTAAAACAAACAACTTCTTAAACAAAATGTTTTTAATGAATAATTTACAGAACTTTTATCAAGTATAAGTAAGTAAACAGAAGGAACTCCCAATAACTTGATGTACAGTATCATTGGCTCGGACTAAATTACATCAGTTACTCCATGATCTTAAGAATGTGTTGGCTGTGATGATATGTCTATTACCAGGGGACCTCATGATTTAGAAATGGAATTTTTACTTTCCGATTCCTCTACAATTATTACAAATTACTAAAGGTCCCCAGGTAATCCTAAGAGAATAGGGCTAAATTCTTACAAAGGGCACAAAAAGGTCAGCAGAGCCGAATATTGGAAGAATTTAGCCCACGCCTGACCTATACAGATCATGAAATCAATGCCCATGTTTTTATGATAATCCCCTCTATATAGAAGTTTTCAATGTCAATGGTCCACCACCATCTCCGTGCAGGAATCAAATTGTCCAACTATGTAGGAGGGATTCTCCTGAGATGAGCATGTACTGTATGTAATCCAGTGCTTACTTTCTCTCAACAGTATAAGAGCTGTTTTTATTTATCGCTTATGAATTGAACATTTCCTGCTACTGCTGCTTCACATTGAAAACACAGGATGGGTTTTATAAATGCATCTACAAAAACAATAGCAGTAGGTACAAACAATAGGTAATTTTCGACATTTTGTGAAAGCAGATGCTTTTAAAAAAACAATATTGCAGGTAGTAATGAAACAATATAATACTAAAAACAACTTTGTTATAAAGCACTGTTCTTACAAATAAATACAATGAAAGGGGAGTTATTTCCTAGGCTGGTATGGTGCTGGTAGCAGCATGACAAAAGCAGAACAGCGATTTCAACAATGGAAAAATGTGTAACAACAGTAACAAAGCTCTAAAGCCGGATTAAATGGAGCACATAGATGAGCACTGAGGTACACAAGTTCACTCAGGATTCCATACAATAAGGGCAGAGGCCAGAAATTATAGGCTACGTAAAGTATGTATTATATTTATTTCATGACACAGACAATCAATCAATATTTTTAAAGCACCTTTAAACATAACAAACTGCTGAACAGTGATTTTAAAATATTAGACACGAAACAGGAATAATAACAAAGGAAAATTGATTTGATTGAGAAACTAATGAACACTTAGATGAATAAAAATGAATAAAGTATATTTTAAAAAACAGTGAAATGTTTAGAACAATATCAATCATAATATGAAACCTTAGAAATAAAATGGATAGAAAAGCCATTGAACTGTTCCTCGTGGTCATTTGATTGGTGCACGACAAAATGGCGATTGTTGGTAGTTGTCATAGTGACAGTCCCAGCTGAGAGTTGCCCAACGCAGCATGGGAGATGTTCTCCAAGTTGCTGGGAGTGAGGAGGGACAGTTAGACCCAGCGGCAGCGGGTCAGCGGGTCAGCGGAACGCTAACGTTAGCCCCGGCCCACTATTCAGCTCATTGTCTGTAACCGATGCAGCATAAGAGCACAACGGAACCAGCAAGACCGCCAGCCGGTGTTAATTGGCTAACGTTAGCTTGCTAACTCCGCCTTAACGTTACCTCCTCACCACATTGTTGACAGAAAACGAGCCGAATAAAGATGTCACTCGTGGCGATAGCAGTGTGCTTTGTGTGGCTGAAGCATGAAGCGGCTGGCTCTCTGCCTCGTAATGTTACTACTCCAGCGCTCGTTAGTCCGTTACTGCAAAATCTCAGCCCCGCGACTTATTATTGGAAGTTTAAACATGGCAATAGTACACATAACAACGGCTGCTGGTGTGACCATTCTGCTACGTTGATTTGAATGGAAATGGCTTTACTATTCATTTTATTTCTATGTATAAAACCATAAGAATCGTCACAAAATAATTAAGACCATACATACACATAAGTATAAACACTAAAACCATAGAAATTATTATTATTAAGACTCGTGTTGTCTTCCTGTCAACCATGCAACTTTTTGTTTTTTCTGGGTCAAAATATAAAATTAAATTACATTTTTTGTCGCTTTTCACAATGTTTTTGTCACTTTTTTGTGTTTTTTACATTTTTGCTGCGATTCTTTTGACATTTTAGTTGTTCTTTGCGACATTCTTTTATCCTTTTTTTTCTCCATATATGCTATAAAATTGAATAAATCCCATGTATTCAATTAAAGTAGTGAACTGATCTTTGATTTTACTTGTGAAAAGCGTTTTATGGAACCACCCACGTTATTTATTTTGACAATTTAGTTGAAAGAAACCCAAATTCTGATATATTAAAACTTTTTGAAAATGGGTCCCATTTGAGCCGAGGACAACAGGAGGGTTAAAACAAATATAAATGTAAGGGTTAACTGTATATGTAAGCCTACATATTGGCTATTTCCTTTACACATCAATATCAGATGATCCTTAGAAAAATAGTTGGTTTGAAAATTCAGTTTTGCTTTTTTCCCGTGATGTAAGAACTTTCACAGTATGTCAGGAAAGCAAGCAAGACTTCCCATCCCAGACGCTGAGATCAGATCTGGATTTATCTTCCAGCTGAAGCACACAATTCAATGAAGTGAGTTTTCTCTTGCGTACCTCTCTTTTTTAGGACTTGTTTGTGCCACAATTTGATTTGCACTCTCTTAAAGAACAATCATACTGTATGAAAGTATCTGCCCCTGAAAGAATATCTATTGAGTAGCTAAAAAAGATCACACAGCACATGGACTGCAGCAATTCTGGATTTTCTCATTTTTATTCAAACGAACTGTCACCAGAATATTCACTAGAATTATTTGAAAGATGCATAAAATGTGTAAGGGTTAATGCCTGACGAGGCGTCCATTGTCAAGTATTAATGGACGACGGCGAGGCTCAGCCAAAGGTTTGACTAATACCAGTCAAGGGGGGATAGCTACAGTTTATTATGCCGGACATGATAATGGACAAAAGAATTGAAAAAGTGGATGGGCAAAAACAAAAAGAGCCATCCTGCAAATGCCAATGTTTCGGAACCTATTGGTGGGGTTTTGCTGTGGATGAAGTGAGTTACATACAGCGATTGACTGGTAAGAGCAAATCATGTTTAACCATTGATCCAGCTAATTTACATAAAGCGCCACCCATGACAATTCCCTCCTGTCCTAAAATGAATGTGTGGTGTAACCAGACCTTACTCCAGTTGTGGAGATCTGTCTGGCAATGTGAGACTACTGTTAAGTTGATCTATATCTACAAAGCTACTGTGAGTCTCTACTGTGGTGGGGGTGGGGGTGGGGGTGCGGGTGGACTTCTTTCTAAGGTACTACTTTTGCGTGAATAAAATGAACCACAGCCAGAGACATGACTTCATACAGTACAACCAGCACGACTATGACCATGCATGAGCACACACGTTCTTGCAAACAAGCTGGCAGGTGGCGGAGCAGTGAGTCAGTGAGGCGTGAAGACACACACACACACACACACACACACACACACACACACACACACACACACACACCTCTCTCCCCTTACACATCAAAATGCAAAGCCTTCCTCTCCACACGTACAAGCCTCACCATCTCTCCAGATCCTTTTACATCCTCTGCTCCCCTAATCACTCTTGACATTTTCTTCGTTTTCCCTCGAGCACATGCTCTCTTTCAGCCCTGAAGATGCCAACGTCATCCTCGGACATCCCGGCTATTCGGCTCTTATGCTCTGCATTTAGCTCACGTTCCTGTTGCTGGGGCGACGGCGCATCTGGCCTGGCTGTCCGTGCGCTTGTGGGAAAAGATTTTGAGGATCGGTCTGGGACGACTAATGGAGTTTCGGGTCAGGCAGGTCCATAGCCACCCTGCCTGCTGTCCACCCTGCTGGGAGACACTCAATTAAGTAGTCATCCTCTTTTTGTAAAAGAAGAAATCTTATTCCAGGGGTACCCTGCCAAAAAATAATCTTAGAAAAAAAACAATATGCTGCTGCCTGTGAGAGGCAATGAGGTTTATTGCCCCATAGCTCACAATAATATACTGTATCTGAAAGGTTTATGTGGTTGTTTATCAATGCCCACACAACGTGAGTAAAATTACTGCACAACCTCAACGTTCCATTTGACCAAAAAAACTCTTCCAGACTTATCTGACACTCTGAAAGGACTCTTCCAATGATTTTGAGTATCAGTCTGGGATGACTAATGGAGTTTAGGGTCAGGCAGGTCCATAGCCACCCTGCCAGCTATCCACCTTGCTGGGAGACACTCGTTTAGGTAGTCACCCTCTTTTTGTAGAAGTTGAAATATAGCTCAGCTTAAATTCTTTCAAGAAGACCGAACTCTTAATCAATGCTCTCTTCCTAAATCAAATCAGCTGTTGGAGGCGTTTACCTTCCTGCTGAACCAATCAGAATCGTACACAAATTTAAAGAGCCAATCACAGAGTCACAACCCTGCTTTAAATCTGTTTCTCCCTTTGCTATCAGCTGTCGTTTCAGGCAAAGAGTGAAACCGTCCACCTCCCCTTCCACCTCCAGTAATTGTCTACTCCAGCTCCAGATCCTACTCTCTCTTCTGATCAACACATTGAATAAATCACCAAGAACAACTCTTTTTTCACCTAACGCAAAATGGACAATGCAGAGACATTTAGGGTGTCTAGTGGGCAGGTGAAGCATGGCAAGGTCTAAAATTACAAAAACTTCAGAGTATTCAAAAGCGCATAACAGTTGAAGAGCTCTATTTATTTTCAGATTATGGACTTTTATGGGTTTTCCATCAATCCCTCACTCTTCACCTATTCACTTCATTCTTTTTGCCCTATAATCTTGTGTGTCATTTACTTTAATAGAAGCCTGGTCTAAAGACATAGGTTCTGGTTCTGTCCTTCTGGAAATCAGTATTTGCCCTTCTGAGCTCTCTCCTGTTGCTGTTTTTGTTGGTATTCTCCCACCAGATACTTCACCGCCTGCCTACCAGCGTGACGTTTTTGCTTTTGTAACACTTTTGGTCAGGCAACTTATATTACTTTATTGGAAAAGTGCCCTCCCCTCCACACATACAAGATAGGTCGCTGATTCTATAAAGCTAGAAAAAGTCAGACATGTACTATGTGGCTCCACCATGAAATTTGAATGGGTTTCCATAGACATATTGAGACCTTGCAGCACTCTTCCTCTGCCCTGTCCATGCTCAGCCTAGACCTGCATAGATGACCCATACCATTGTGGTGTTTTATTAGGCTTATCATTCTATACACAAAACCAACTTTCTTTTGGTAATCTTTTGTTTTGTTTTTATATTTAGACTTTAACTCTGCTATGATTTGCTGATGATATTTTTTTTCTAATTTTCTTAGAATGCATATATTGTCATGTTTTTCTGAGCTACGTCAATCCTTATATCGTATCTCCCTGCCCATCATTATGTGGTGTATACAGTGTTTTCCACAGGTTAATTATTTACTTGTGGTGGTGGGTGGATGAGACGGATGAGACGGATGAGACGGATGAGACGGCGCGTCGCATGATCTCTGGGTTTGGTAATAAACTAGTCAGACGAAGGTTATTGAACAATTTCTTTTGAAACAATGACTACATAACATTAACAGATAATTTTGAAAGAAATAACTATTTAGGCTACATGATAAACAAAATGATGATACAGATACAGATGAAAGTGTCGTGACACTATGTGCCATCTGACAAAATTTCAGGGTCGTTATTAGGGCTGCACAATATGAGGAAAATATGTGATATGCTGTAACGTCGTTCAATATTGCGATAATTATATTACTTGCAATAAATGAGCAGATATTAAAATCTACTCAGTTCTGCTTTTTCGCTTCTTTCAGCATTTTGCTAAAATACAACAAATTGCTGGTTGAATTTAAAATGAAAATGAAAATAAAGTGTAGCCATGATGCGCTTTGTCAATTACATTTTTTTTTTGCCAAATATTAAAGGTTCAACAGATAAAATACCTGATCACCCGGAGCCCAAATGTTATAAATAACTTAACTGTAATACTATAATATGATCAATACAGACAGTTAGGCTATGTTAGGATAAATCTCAACACTGTCTCAGAAATCAGAATCACAAATACTTTATTGATCCCCGAAGGGAAATTCTGTGTTACAGTTGCAAGAGTATGTAAATATCAGAGTAGAAATATAAATAAAGAAATATAAGGAGTGTGGATATGTACGGCATTTACATAGTTAAAGGTTCAATTTGTTCAATCATATAAGACTAAGGCTATCTAAAGATTAATTCTTGTTAATTTAGTTTGTTAGATTGTGTTTTAACCTGTGTTTTTGGGATCATAATGTAGTTTTGCACTATAGGCTGCATGTCCTGTTGCACTCATAAAGATCTCATCTGAGTAGATTTGTGGCATTCCAACCCAGTCTCTCGGTAGTTTGTGAAATGGTCACATTATTTTATCTACTGATTCGTGTACACGGACATATTTATGTAGTTTTTTTTGTGTTGAGCATGAATTTTAATTGAATTTCTTTAAACGGGTAGTATCTTTTGTGATCACAGTATGACTACGGTAGCGAGTAGTATAAAAGCCGCGTAGGGAGACTAGTCGGGGTGGTGGATGGCTCAAACAACACAGGACTTTCACCCCGAGACCGGGATCGTCTCCTGCGTGTGGCGTTTCATTTCCCCATTTTCTTTTCCTAAACCTAACTGTCCTGTTGTTGTTGCGTGTCCCCCATAGACCGCGGATCGTGTCCCGGCGTGAGAGGTGTCCTCTCCCTGTTGTTCTTTTCTTAAACCCAACCTCCATGCATTTGCTTCCCATGACGTGCTGAGCACCATGACAAAAAGGAGAAATTGAAACACATTAGATTAAAATTTGTGCTCACCACCACAGAAAAGAAATGACATAAACGTGTCCGTGTACACAAATCAATAGATTAAAAATAACGTGACCTGTTGGTCATTCCAACCACTCTGACTTGTAGTTTAACCCTTGTGTTGTCTTCTTGTCAAAATCAACGCTTTTAATTGATGTTTTTAACTTTTTTGATGCTTTTAAAAAAAAATGTTCAACACTACGTAACTTAATAACTTTAGTTTTACAGTTAATTTATGGTCAATAAACCTCATTTATAGGAAATCATATCTAATGTTTTAGTTAAGAAAGCAAAAATTAAGAATTAAAGGAATGTATGTTGATGGATAATCAAAGACTGGAATATGTCAACTTTTACTCAATACTATTGCGAAACCAAATACTAATTTTCTAATTCTATAAAGTTGAATAAGACACCCCAAAATTAATGAAAGTAGGGATTTTTACTTGCCAAAGAGCGTTGCGTTGAATCAATCATGTTATTTTGGGTAATTACAATTGGGTAGTTAAAAAGAACATTGATATAGAAAAACAGGTCAATTTTGACGCGAGGACAACATGAAGATTAGAATTCAAATTACGGGTTTTATTAGGGCTTGTGTCCATACAGTTAATGGATACAGGCACGGAGAACCAAAAGCTTGGTTAGCAACGAATAGCTTCCGGTTAGCGGTTATCTCCAGTCAGCGGAGGAGACTGCCGCGGACAGGGGTGACAACTGGGCTCTGATAACAATAGCCTCTGAGCCTCAAGTGCAGCGCTGCAGTCATGAACACGTCGCGCAATTTCACGAGGGGGAGGGGCTGGAAAAAATACACAGTCGATTGGGAAAAAAATATGTAAATTTAACCTATGTATGGGAAACACTGGAATTCAAATGAGTGCATTGCAAAGAGTTAAACAAGCTGCATCCTTCAGTGTCTGCATGTTAAGAATAAAAACAGACAGATTTGAGTAATTGAAAATAATCATATATTATTTGTAATGATTATACATTACAAGCAACTAAAAGGGTCAAAGGTCAGATCCTCTGTGAAATTACATAATTCCAGTGAATGATGAATAATGTATAAATAAAAGATAGAAAGATATTACAAACAGGAGCTGAAGCAAGAGTTAAAGCAACAAATGTGGTCTGCATCAAATCCAGCTAATTCACATTGATTACGCCCAGGCTACTAATTGTCGGACTACACCATTTTGCCATAAAGCTCTGCTGCTGTAGCACATTTTAAGTTTGCTGTGCAATTTGTTACCGTGGCGAGGACATTTTTATGATGCTCACATTCATTTCCGCTGAGCTCCAGCTGGAGTGCATTTGAGTCTGCTTGTGATACATTTCTGTTGGCACCACTATGGTAAAAGGTTTTCTTTTTTTTTTTTTTCCCTTTCATTCTATAAGCTACTCAGCTATTCTGATTCATGGACCATAATGCACTGGGCTCTGCTTTTTGCAGGGTTGAAACTGGGAGACTGGAGCAGGTCACATGCTGAGATCAAGGTATAGAGCCTGTTAGCATGAATATCGGTGTATAAATGAATAGATGTATGTCATAATACATACATATGTATATAATATGTACATATGTCATGAATATAATCCAAAAATATTCAGATTCGTTTTGATGATTTTATGAGGCCATGTGAGGCAAAATAAACAGACAAAAGGAAATAGGTAAAATATTTAACCGTCATGTTGTCCTTGGGTCAAATTGGTCCGTTTTCCTTCATCAGTGTTTTTAAATACACAAAATAACATGATTGATTCCACACAACGCTCTTTGGCAAGTATAACTCTCTACTTTCATAAATTTTGTGTTTTTGAAATAGTATTGAGTAAAAGTTGACATAATCCAGTCTCTGATTATCCATCAACATACATTCCTTTAATTTTAGTCTAAATAATTCCTAATTTCTGCTTTTCTAACTCAAACAATAGGTATAATTTCCTAAAAATTAGGTTTATTGACCATAAATTCCAAAAATAAGTGTAAAACTAAAGTTAACAAGTTATTGTTATGTAGAGTTGAAAACGTCCAAAAAAAGTGACAAACATTGAAAAAAATGCATCAAAAGGGTTGAAAAAAGGGACAAAAACATAAGAAAAATGCATTCTACCAGGTGAGCTATCCAAAATAAAAAAAACAAAATATGATTTTTGTCCATGCCCTTTAAACGACACAAGTGTTTTCTGATCTGATGCCTCTATCGGCAGGATGACATCATTTGTTTTGTCTTCCAAACCTATAAGCCATTAGGTTAACCAATGTTGAGAGTTTGTAAGAAATGGACAGCAGTGTTTAGGTCTGACGTTTTGGTGTCCCAACCTGACCCCCTTCCCTCTGTGGCTCTTTAACACCAACACACTTCCTACTTTGCTCTTGCCATGAAGGACTCAATTCCTATGACCTGTATGTGGCTTTGTTACTTGAACATAAACTTCTTTATGTGATGAAATAAGAATCAGCTTTATTGACCAGGTATGAAGACACATACCAGGAATAGTATGCATAGTTGCTCACAATGTGCTGACACATTCAAAACAATATATACACACTAATATATACACGCACTAATATATTCATACTCTAAACAGAAACAGAACAATATAGGGGCATGAGTGCAATGAAAAGTCCAACAAAAATTATTTAAATGTGGAACATAGTGCAAAGGGTACTGGGATAAACAGTATTATGTTATTATATTATAATATGAACAGTATGAACATTATGAACAGTTCTGAAATAGGAAATGAGAATGATGAAGAAATAACAAATAAGTGAGATGAGAATAGGAATGATGAGTAAATAATAAATAATAAGTGAGATATGGGAATGATGAATAATACTAAATAAGTGGAATAATAGTGGAACTAGTAAACAGGTGCTATTTGGAGGCAGTGTTACTGGGTTAGTGACCAGAATTGAACCTGACACTGTGGGTCAATAGTCAGCTGTTCATCAGAGAGATGGCTTATTAGGTAATTTTTCTAGGGTGCACAGCCTCCGCCCTGAGTGATTCTAACTTGTATTTGCCCAGCCAACAGTATCACTCTTGACTCAGTTTAGACTTGCATTATTTTTGTTCAGCAATGGGGTTCAAATGATGATATTTGGTAACCTAAAGAGCTCAGAACTCCAGAGACCACAGGAATGAAAACACACACACACACACAAAGAAGAAGAAGAAGAAGAAGAAGAAGAAGAAGAAGAAGAAGAAGAAGAAGAAGAAGAAGAAGAAGTAGAACTCAGCTGTCCCCTAATAAACAGAGGGAGACCGGGAGCAGGGAAAGAGAGAGAGAGAGAGTCTATCTGCCGCTCGTCTCGCCTCGCTGCTGTTACCATGACAACGGACCGAACCCAAGAGCGAGCGCTTGAGATTCTCCTCGTCTTGCTCCAGCTCTTCTTCAATCTGTCTCTCC
>JABXJD010001394.1:0-90671 GCA_013375575.1 Percina caprodes | reverse complement strand
ATGCATAGAGAGCTTATTGTCTACCAGCCACTGGTTGACAAACTCAAGCTCTATGCCTAGAGTTTTTTCAATGTCTTTACATTACACCCTGGGACAAGTAAAGCCGAAACATTAACATATAATAGCAACTTGCACCACACCGCAGCTGATATGTCATTTATGTATACTAAAAATAACAGGGCCCCAGGATCAAACCTTGGGGCACTCGCATGTTGCTCTGTGGATCAGAGAATTGTGTACCATTTGTTAGGTAAGCAGTGAACCACATGAGTGCTGAGTTACTAAAACCCATGCATTGTAATTTTAGAAATCAAAATCTTGTGGTCCACAGTATTGAATGCTTTTTGCTGGTCAAGTAGTAGCATACCAACATGATCAAAATTGTGACGCGCATATTTGAAAAGGTGAATGAGACTAAAACCAGACTGGAGCTCATATAATAGATCATGCCTGATTAGATGCTTCTCCACCTGTTCATATACAAGATGCTCAAAAATCTTTGATATAGTTGGCATAATTGATACTAACATCAACATCAGTCCTGCTATTTTTCTTAAAAAGAGGAACGACCCTGGCATTCTTCATATCGCTTGGGAAAACACCCTGACTTATGGACAGATTTATGACATGAGTAAGAATTCTATGTACAACCCCAGCACTAACCCTAAGAAACCTGGAAGGGATAAGGACCAAGCCAGTGGCCTTATTCACTGAGACAGGACTAATTGCAAATGCATCTGCGGAGACATTTTTGCTTCTATAAAATGAGTAATGTAATATCGTTAAATGGAACAGAAAGATTTCTAGCCTCCATTGTCATCCTCATTCTTGGTTTTCAGGATTCTGTCCCTCAGATGAAGACGGCCTTCATTCCAACTCTGTGGAAGACCTGGTCTCCACCACAGAGCCCTCTGAGCTGGCCCGGGATCACTGTGAAACCCCTTCGAGCTGCAGGAGCACAGGTACTGCCTTCCTGCTCCGGATCCAGACTCAAGGGACATCCACACAGGGATGGAGGAAAACAGGAGGAAGACCGTCATTGAGCCCAGCTTCACGGTTTATAACCAGATCGCCAGGTAGATCTCCTGTCCGCTAGGGGTGTAAATATTCACTAGTCTCACCATTTGATTCGATTACCATTCTCCTGTCAACAATTTGAATCAATTTGATGTCAAGATGTGTCACATCAATATTATTATATGTTGCCACACATGGTTTGCATCAAAAAATTCAAACAGTAGTTGCTCAGATAGCTCAGTTGGTAGAGCAGGCACCCATACAGTGAATAGAGGTTTACTCCTCGATGCATGTCAGTCTCCCTTTCATGTCTTCATATGTCCTGTCAAATAAAGGCCTAAAAATGAAACAGTCAGATATACTGTATGTGAACTCCCCTTTTTTATTGGATCTGCTCCTAAAGAGACACTTTCTGAATGTAGTGGAGTCTAAACACAGCAGACAACAGACAAAAACAAAACAAGCAGCAACTGGAAAATCACCAACTTAAATCAGTAGGCTGTGGTTGATTTATGGTCTGTCACTGTATCGATGCACAGTCGTCCAGGTCCGCATCGCGATGCAATGATTCATTTCAACACCCCTACTGTCCACTTCATCCACATGTTGCATTTTAACATGTTACATGTAGAGATGCTCCCAGACCGATACCAGTATCAGAAAAGCCTCCGTTACTGCCTGCAATGCTGGTATTGGTATCGGAAAGTACTGGAGTTGGTGCACCGATCCGATACCACATAATTAATCGATACACAAGTTGAGGTATCGGAGTCAGTATCAGGAAGCACGAACTAGTTTGTCATTTAGCGTGTGTTGAAATGTTTTATCCTGCAGGTATCTGAGCCACAGAGTGTTACCGATGCACAGCAAGAAAAGCAGAGGCGCTTTACGAAGGATGAGCAGGCGCTTTGGTCTGATAGGTGAGTGGAAAGAGTAACAAAACACAGCATCACTCCTTTAATCCTTAATAAATGAGATTATAATAATAATCTCCACACAGTGCCTGTGGCCATCAAACTATATAACTCTTCCTTCTGAGTGTTAGACGTTAAGTGTCACAACTGGACTCACAGTACGTATACTATACATACTTACTATGTACAATAATTACTCAGTTTGTGTGCAATATCAATGCTCCCACCTATATTCACACTGTACTTTATTTATGTTCACATTGCACTACAATAGAATTTGTACAATCCATTGTTTTAGAATAGATATGTTTTAGATAATCTTAATTTTAACCTCATCTCAATTTACTTACTACTTTGCATTTTTTATTTCTTACTGTAGCTATGTTACTTTATACACTTATTGACTCGCTCTTTTCTTACGCTTATTTTACTTTGAATTTGACTGTGAGCAACTGCAACTGAGCCATTTCCCTGAAGGGATCAATAAAGTATTCTGATATAGTATCTCATTAAGATGAGATGCCTTTAGAAACATGTGTCCTCTGTTTCAGATGGAGTGCTGATGTACACGAGTCTCTCCTGTCAGAGTGCCGCGCAGCAGAGAAGAGGTTTGCATGATGTACTTACAGTGTATCCTGAAGTGTTGTGCAGCTACATCTCAAAGTTTGTTGATCACTGCTTTTAAAAATTGCAGGATAAGAGCAGGAACTGAATGAACAACTCTTTCCTGTCTTAATCTCAAAATAAATAAAAAAAAAACTTCACACAGTCCTGTGACAAGTGAACCAACCGTGCTGCTTTCTAATTGGCAGGTAAACTCGATCCTGCTCCAGTTCCATGACAACCAGGGTCACTACGGCCAAGGAATCTGCCAGCGTGAGATCACAAAGCACTTCTACTGGGCCAGCATGACCAGAGACCTGGCCCGCTGGATCTCCAGCTGCCACACCTGCGTCAACAGAACCAAGAGGAAGTGGCTTCGCTGCAGCGTCTACACCTGCACCAACTGCTGCGGGCCAGTGGAGAGAGGCCTGGGCCTCACCTTCCATAAGTATTAACACATGACTCTTCTAGGGCAGATACTGTGGTTAGACCGCTGAATCATCTTTGTCTGTATACTTCTTTTTTCAACTTTATGTTTATTGAACATCTTTATACATAAACATATCCAGTTGTCTCTTATTCTCCCATCCATCTCCTTAAAGTGAGTTGCATGTTACATAATACATTACTTTTACAAAAACTTTTTACTCATAACCTTGTTGAACATATTTCCCCATATGGGCATCAGTTTTATCCTTTTAGACAAAAGAAAACAAAGAAACAACATACCCCAAAGTAGAAATATGAAAGCAATATCATTGCCTTGAACAGCCACAGCAACCCCGCATCACATACAGTAACATAGAAGATACAAGCTGCAAAAAATACCCCAAAGCTCCTGACCCCGTGCCTCCCTGCCCACATGCCAAGGTAAACCTCGATCCATTTTGCAATCTCAGTTTTAAGGTAATTTTTTCCATGTATAGATTCCCTGACTACTGATTGCCAATTATTACTGTTGGAGGTTCTTTTTAAGCCAACTCAGCGTTAATGCTTTTTTTTTTGTTGCTGCGGCAAGAAGTACAAAGTATATGCAGCGGGCGTTTTCCAGCTCTCCACCACAGCTGGGAAGACTCTGATTATTTTATCAAGGAGGACAAAAACCCCCTCCAAAAGTAGTCCAAGAGAAGGCATGTCCAAATGTATGTGTATGGCTTGCAGCCTTCTTGCCCCACTTTCTCCAACTTGCACTTGGCTTAGCTTAGGATCCGTTTTGGAAAGATTGGTGGGGGTTCTAAAGCAGCTGGTAACTCTTTTCCATTGAACCGCTCTTCAAACACTGTACTTCTTTTAACAGCTATTCCTCCGTCCTTCCCTGCAGGTTTCCTCTTCACAACGTGGCCCTGTTGGCTCAGTGGCTAAAGGCTGTTGGTCGACCACACTGGCATCCCCGGCTCTGGTCGCCTGTTTGTTCCACCCACTTCACTGAGGACTGCTTTGACCGTAGCGGCAAGAAGGTCACGCTCCATCCAGACGCAGTGCCCACACTCTTGGTCTACGGCGACTCAGGGGTAAGGCTCCAAAGGGACTTATTTTACATCAGATGCTTAAATGATGGATCGCTAAAATGACAGTGGCAGTAGTGAAAAGCCTGTAATCAACCTGTGCTACTGCTACTACAATGCTTGCAGAGTCTGTACAGTTTTAAAAGCAGAAGCTTGAGATGTGTTGTTCCTCCACAGACTCCATCCAGACGTCCGAGCCACCCGGCTGCTGGGGAGGAGGTATGTTCTAGCTAAACTGGGAACCAAATTCAATACTTTTAGGCACTGAATTGTGGGAAGAGTAGTATGAAATATCAAAACATGACTTATCATTCAAAACCCAATTTCAATACCTAAAGAGTAAATCAGTGTCAGTGAGCCAATCAGCATGCAGCATGCTTCTACCAATGATGTTTGTGATTGGCTGTCTAAAATTGTATAGAAGGGACTCACATAGTTGGAGCTGAAAAGTAAATAACATTTCGTAATGTGTAATGTAATTTCTTTTTGTTTTATAAAATGGTATCGAAGTCACTGTATTGGTATCAGTCGGCTATTGAACATTTTTTTAACTATACCCAGCGCTAGTTCCAGCTGGACTGATTACTGGGGGATTTACTGTCCAGTATGAAATGTAATGATCTGTTTCTGTGTTAGCAGGCCTATTTTGCCAAGTATGATGCCGTGGAGCTCTACCTGAGCAAACACACCTATCCTCCTGGACTGAGCTACGTAGAGAAGAACACCTTCAGGAGGTTCTGCAAGAAGTTTACCATCAAAGGTTTGTACAAACCAGAAACCGTTACTAGAACAGGCCAGTAGCTCTTTTGTACCAGTGTGAGGGTATCAAACTAGGAAGGAATATGGTATCGTAATAATTATTCAAATGAAAAAAAATCCATTGAACTCACTCACACTCAAGCAGGTTGCAGGTAAGCATGGCTTTGTATGAAAGGGGTCCCAACCAAATAACATGTCGACAGTGTCAGTGAACATCATCCGGATTAGCATGCACATTCCTTTAATTTATCCCGTGAAACAACATAGCAAGTCTATATTCTTTTTATGATAACAGTTAGTTCCATGAGTTACCATGGTCACGCGACAACTTGTTCTCCCAGATGGCGTGCTCCATGAGGTGAGCAGAGACCGGGTGCGTTTGGTTCTGAGGAGCAGGCAGCGCGTTGAAGCTGCCCTGCTGGACTATCACAACGAGCTGAACCACCTCGACATCAACAAGTGTCTCAGACTGCTCAACGAAAGGTGAGACAGGTCTTCTTTTTCACTAATAAACTGAACTAGGTGAAACTTTATTGAGCCTGCAAAAACGCAGAAGGGTACCCCCGACCCAACACATCATCACTTCAGTTCGATCACTTTCAACCAAAAATAAACCAATAGCAGGTAGCTGATTCTGCCTGTCATCAGTGTTTTTTTTTCACAAATGGGCTGATTTATATTTGCTTATAATATGTTGGATTAATGTTAAGGCATTTTCATTCTTGAAAAACTTTTTTTTTTTTTTTTTTAAATTTGCAATCATTTGGAGGCCCCCCTACAGTAACTCTGAGGACCCCTAGGGGCCCCGGACCTCCTGTTGAAGATCCCTGTGTAACCAAACATACTGTTATAAATCCAGTTTGTACCATCCTGATACAGTGTGGATTCTCTTTAAGAGTAAAAAGGTAAAGTTTGGCATACTGTTAATAAAAAACACACCCACTTAACGCTGCAGGTGCAGATATTTGCTGTAATATCATGCTGTTGTAATAACCCGCTCCTCATGATGATCAGGTACTTCTGGAAAACCATGAGACATGATGTGGTGCAGTGGATCAACAGCTGCGCAGTGCAGCAGCCATAAGATGAAACCACACATCCAAACAGCACCGGCAAGATCCGAGTCACACCTGCAGGCGCCCAGATCTCCACACACACCGGAGGATGTAGACAGGTGTGTGTAGGTTTCTGTGTGCCTGGTACCTAACAACCCTTTGCTGGCAAAGGGCTATATTACAGTTAATGGAATTTCAATTTATTTGTGCGCTCCCTTTCATTCTGTCTCCATCTGAATCCTTAAAGTGGGCCGGATGCCGATGATTACAGCGATGATGGTGATGATGTGCGTGGTGGGAGTGTCGGGGATGAAGAGACACAGCCAGCGACCAATTCAGAGGACAGCGTGGTAGGTTTCTCAGCTTCAGCCGTTGTGTTTCCTGCCGTTTTTGGCTCCATCACAGTAAAAGCCAACCAACGTTTTAGTTGTTATTTTTATGGCTTTTTCCTTTCTAGCACTTAAGGTAATTGTTATGCGTTGATCCCGGGTTGACCCAGATAAATTCTATTGTCATGACCAGGGATATACCTGTGTGCTGACTGGCTTTGTTTGAATTTCCAAAAGAAGGGTTGAACCGTGATCAGACAACCCGGGTCAGTGGTGTGAAAGAGGTATAATTCTAAATTCTGTTTCTCATCTAAATCCTAGGAGAAGCCTTCACCTGGAACTCCCATCGGCCCTCGACCCAGAATCCCCATCCTCCTTCATCTGAGATCTCCCATCAACTTCCAGCCCAAAACTCCGGTAATCCTCCAGCCAAGGACTCCCAACCTCCCCTATGTGACCAGAATATGGTCCCTCAAGACAGGGGCCCTTCCTCAGTCTGAAGTCCAGAAGGAGACAAAGAGCTCCAACACTCAGCCTACCAACCAAAGCATCATCCAGGTTCAGCCGGAGGAGCAGACACAGTCTCAGGACCAGAAGGGAACATGTGGCCCTTGGGGCATCACCAGAACACATCACTATGTCAAAGTCCAGGACCTAACTACACCAGAGTCACATCCTCCATCCGAGCTTCCAGCAACACCCAAACTTCCACAAGACACAAGCAAGCAAAGTCAGCCTCTGAATCAACGCAGGGGACTGGAGAGCCAGTCCCAACCCCAGAGCCATGTTCAGCACCCAGGGAAGAGGAAGATAGACCTGGAGACAGAGTGTTCGGCTAAGAGGAGCTCCAGCTGTAGCCTGGAGCCTGTGGTGGCCCCGAGCACCAAACCCTGGCCCGTCTTCACCGTTGCTAGCTCTGCCCCGCCGCAGGCAGCCAAACCCCTTTCTAGAGTGGACGGGTAAGTACTACTGACTCAGAGAAATTGATTTAGATTTTTAAGACCGAGTGGAACCCTGTAGACAATCCTGTAATGATCGATCACAATGTCGGTCTTACTAATTACAAAATGCCTGTGAAATGGTTAAGTTCAGGTTTCTTCTCTCTTTATTCACTGCAGGACCAAACTGATAGAGAACAGCACAATTCTGCAGCACTGCAGCCAGTTTTTCACTTTGACAATAGAGCAACTATGAAAAATGATTATTAAAAAAGTCTTCTTATAAAAAGGCATCGTTGAAACCCTCTTCCTCTTCCGCTAGTTAACTTTTGTCCAAGTTTCCCTCATTTATGAGTGGAGCGCCACCCCTGGAGCCATGAAGCAGCAACGCTTGGAAATCTCTTCAGAGCACCATATTTTATCAATTCAAATATCAACATTTGGTGCCAGCATATCGATTCTCATATTGCATGGACAACAATATATTGCCGTATTTTTATGTTGCCCCTTCCTATTTGTGTTGACCCTGCTTTACGTGTGACCGCCTATGTAATGACAGCTGTTTGTGTGTGTGTGTGTGTGTGTGTCTAAGCCGTCTTGCGTTTAACGACGTGTGTGTGTGTGTGTGTGTGTGTGTGTGTGTGTGTGTGTGTGTGTGTGTGTGTGTGTGTGTGTGTGTGTGTGTGTGAGCCGTCTTGCGTGTAACGACAGCTGTTTGTGTGTGTTTGAGCAGCCCTGCGCCCGTTCAGAGGCCCAGCAGGCTTCAGGCCCGGACGGTCATCCAGCAGTGCATTAAGGCCAAAGTTAGGATCAAACCAGAGCTGGACGGGGCCGACGCTCAGTGGGTGGAGGTCTGTTCATTCTGTTTTCTTCATTCATTCTTCTTGGCCCAAATATTTCAACAACCACTGGATGAATTTCCATGAAATCTGGTGCAAACATACAGTACATGGACCTCAGAGGCTAAATTGTAGTAACTTTGGTTGTCCTCTGACTTTGATAAATGGATGACATAAATTTGTACATAACATTTCTCAACACAGCATGAAAGGTTGGAACATTACTAGTCCCAAACATTAAGAGATTAAGCATCACCTGAAGCTTTCTCATTATAGAGCAAAGTACAGTGGGCTCTGGAAAGGCCAGTTTTAACATCTGTGCCATTTGCGTGCAGCACATTGGCTTGTGCATACAGTTTGTAACACTGGCGCTGCACATCATCATCATCATCATCATCATCATCATCACATAAATCACTTCTCTTGGTGTAGCCACAATATCTCACTTTTTGAGTTAAATTTGAAAGCGAAACGACAAGATCATAAAGTGTTTCATTCTAGATTTACTTGTATAGCTGGTGATGTTTTTGGTGATGTTGGTCACATCAATACATGTTGTCTCTTATGAACGATGATGTCTTTAGCCTTTGTTGTATTTGTATTTCTTTACGCTTCAGAGCGGCTTTAAGACACACAGCTTTCCCAAATGGCTCTTCTCTCTGTCCTCAGATCCAGGAGGGAATGGTTGTGTATGTGTGCTTCTTCCACGGAGCCACCGAGGATGTCACTGATGAGATGGGTGAGATGTCTCTTTGCGCTGCACGTGTCACTGTTACCAAATATTACAATATTCCTCAGTCAGCATGTTATCCTAATTGATAATCTTATTCCCAGATGAATGCATGCACTTAAACTGATATCTATATGTATTTTAGTAAAGTAAAATTAATGTGTTTTGCTTTGCGGCAAAACAGAAGTTGCACGTTTTTAATCAAACAATTAGTTGATTCAGGCTACATCTCCACTACTACTCTTGCTTTATGAACGTATATCTTTTGCTATGTTCACGCCTGGCGTTCCCACCTGTTTTGGTTTAAAAACCTCCGGGTTGCTTTGTAGTCTGGACGTGGAAACGATGCTGCACGTCATTGGTTAGGTAGCTTACAGTGCCCAGTGTGATGTCATATGTGTTGTCAGACGTGTGTGTGGACAGAGATGGTTTTTGGTTTTTGATTTCACTATCAAAACAAATGCAATTAGCATGACATTTCAGACTTGTTTAATTCCTCATAGGTTAATCTTATCTTAATGGGAGGCTGAACTTCTTTCCAAACATATACATATACACATATACATACATATACAATATACATATTAATGCATTCTGGGTTGTTTTGTTTTTTTGGTCTAATCTACAGCCAGCAGTCTGATGACCACACAGTTTTTCAGAAAAGACACCGGGCGCTCTGTTTCCGTTCTCAACCTCCCCGGGAGCGTTTTGTTTATCCCGCAGGACTCCCTGCTCGGGGAGCCGGGGCCCAAGAGAAGGATGCGGTACAGAGGGGGGTGTGAGCCGTGGCGGGGCGCCCAGCTCCTCTCTAACCTGGTGTCTGCCTGCAAGGAGCTCATGTCCGCCTCAGAGAAGTGCAGCAAGGCGGGCGTGAAGGTGGAGCAGGGAGTCTACGGCCAGAAACAAGACATGGTCCTGAACTGTGTGGAGCCGCTGACGCTGCTGCTGGAGTTCTGAGGTCCGCCGCGACGAAATCCAGGGATAAGTTAAAAGAAGGTCAAGTCCGCAGAACAGCTTAATTACTTTGAATAGAATACTTTTATGGGTAACTACCATTTTTTTCAACCTGGACCCCATGTTCCTATGTTTTTGTGTTTTAAGTGTCTGATTGGAACAAAAATCTTCGACATTGGTCCAGTATAATATATACTAATATGCACAAAAGTGCTTCTGTGCTGACACTGACAGACACAGCATAATATTCTAAGTGTCTGACAACATTATGGAAAAGATTTCGAAGGAGGTCGATCTTTCTGCTAATTCTTTTTAAACATAAAAACATCCACGAAGTTTTTTGCTAAACCCACCAAACTCCATGTAAATAAACAGTAATTTTAGCACCATAAAACCCATTTCATTCAAAAGCGACACAAACCAAATAAAACTATGAAAAGCTGTTATGGGTCGTCTTTCCACTTTTTCAACCATTAAAACTCTAGTTTCGTTTGACATAAACACATAGTTTACCGATTTACTTGAGAAAATATGTTGGCTCTATACGTGCTAAAAGTACAGTTTTTTTAAATGGGGTCTGGTGGGTTTAGCACTAGCGACCTCAGATCTGTTTCTTGTTAAACAGAAAGTTTTCAAAGAGGTTTTAAAGGTCTATCTCTGAAGGGATCCTTTCCATAATGTTATCAGACACTTAGAATATTAGTGAACGCTAACTGATGCTGAACATTTTACCCAAAGGGTTACATTGCAGCCCGGTCTGTGGCTGCCAGTTCAGACCTTTACGCTTAATACTGGACCAGTTTCAAAGACTGTTGTTCCCATCAGTCACTTATACAAAAAAACAGTGAAAAATAGGGTCCAGGTTGAAAAAAAGTCTAGTCACCCTTTAGTAGTGCAAATAAGGCACACACCATTTTGGCCCGCAAGTTTTGGCCTTCCTCGGTTGTATTTGGGCCAAAACCTTGTCTACCTTATTTGCACTATTAAAGTATTTTTTTATTATATTTTTTATTTTATTTGGACTTTACCTACTTTTGAGCTTTCACTTTTTTGTCCTGCATCCACTACATGGATGTGCATATCATCTTTTTTTTTTTTTTTTTTTTTTTTATCCTGGGAATAATCCATGACTCTTGCTTATTTTAAGATTTTTTTTTTCTGTTTTCAAGGATGAAGGGTGTAACATAGAGAGATCCACATTTCTCTGAAGCTACATTTACATTGCTACGTTTACACATCTCTCATTCCCCTGCTCTGGTGTTTCCCAGCCTATAACCCGAGACATTTGGAAACTCTTCTGACCTCTTTGGGTTATGAATCTGCGGGCTTGTGTTTCAGTCTCAACGGCCGCAAACGAAGACCTTTGGCAACACTGACGCCAGCGTTTCTCCTCCTGGCTGGGTCTCATCGGTCACGAAGTCTCGTTCTCTGAGACTAAGCTACTAACGTTACCATGGCAACTACCAGCAAGGGCGGAGTACACATGCCTCCTGTTTATGTCTACGACAGTGTTGATGAGGTATGAGTTTTGGGTGTGTTAGTTTCAACAATGATTAGTTATTCTACTGGAGATAAAAATAAACTTTTGGCTCAAAACCAAAACTTAGCTATTGTAAATGTAGACTGAATTATTGGGAACTTTTTTGGGGGTTCTGGAACTCGAGGAACTAAAAACTCAGCGATATTTCACACACGAGGGAACAACAACCAAAAGCCATTACTGATGAGTGAATGTCCATGTTTATGTTGGAATAGAAAGGAGACACATGTTGTGTGTCCAATCCTGAACCATCAGAAAGGTTCCTCTCTGGTTCCTCTCTGGTTCCTCCGGCCCAAACGTAGGTTTAGTTCCAGAGTTCTTCAAAAAGGGTTTGGTCCTCACCTTCCTGAAAGTAGAGCTTTGGGTTCTCATCTTAATCATTACATACAAAACAATGTTCCATCTGGTGAGGAAGCTTCAGGCCCTCAGAACGTGTTCCCAGTAGTGTCAATAAATGTGCTCCAGTGCTGTTCTCTAGATGTATTCTTTTTCTCATCCTCAGTCTGTCTTCTACAAAGAAAAACATTGAAGAGTTGTCGTAGCATGGTCTGATCAGCGTCTGCCGCTAGGGGGCTGTCACTCCCATGGACCGTTAATATTAATACGGTTTATGGTCACTGCCATGGACTCTATTAATATTAATACGGTCTATGGTCACTCCCATGGACCGTTAATATTAATACGGTCTATGGTCACTGCCATGGACTCTATTAATATTAATACGGTCTATGGTCACTCCCATGGACCGTTAATATTAATACAGTCTATGGTCACTGCCATGGACTCTATTAATATTAATACGGTCTATGGTCACTCCCATGGACCGTTAATATTAATATGGTCTATGGTCACTCCCATGGACTCTATTAATATTAATACGGTCTATGGTCACTCCCATGGACCGTTAATATTAATACGGTCTATGGTCACTCCCATGGACTCTATTAATATTAATACGGTCTATGGTCACTCCCATGGACCGTTAATATTAATAATAATATAATAAGTCTATAGTTATGAGTAACTAGAGGGCGAACGGTTGTATAACGCCACTAACAGGCGACTAAAGGAAACGACCCGTGTCAAAAATGATAATAATAATAATTTTGAGACCTTTTAATGCAGATGTGTTACTTGTTTTACCTTTTTATTTTTTGTACTTTATTGCACTTGTATTATTTTTGGATATTGTTTGACGCTGCTGTGTAAAAAGAGGTCTGCATCTTTTGTTAATATTGTTAATACTGTATAGTTGACAGATAAAAACCAAATCTTGAATTTTGTTTTGTTTGAATGTAGCACAGTTTTATAAATCAGTTAAACTGTCGTTTATTATATATCACACAAATCCCAAAATAACTAAATGAGTTCAAAATGACTTTATTCTCTATTGTTTATATGAAAGGTTTGTCATTTAGTTGGTGTGAAGGCTGAAAGCACAACTTATGTTCTTCTACATATTTATTACTCTTGCATACTTTTTTATGTTTCACACATTAACTCCTTCCACATTTCTTCAGTTCATTTAGTTCAGTTCATTTAGGATATGTATGCTTCTATTCAGAATTTTCAGAACTTTCATAATTTCCAAAATTATTCAAAGTGAATGGATAGAAGTCATAAATTTTCAACTGCTATCCGCTCATTCATACATTCACCAAGAAACACCTGTTCCACCTCTCATACAGGCTGGTCAACATAAAGCATTCACACTGCAATTTCTTCAGAAATGACACTCTAGCATATGATTATCTTTTGCATATTACATTCACATGGCTCATACATCAGCAAACAGATAAAAGACGACATACAGCTTTTGTTTCATACATACTCGGTTCATTAAGTTCTAATAAAATAAAAATAATATTAGTTTCTATTCTACACCGAATGAGTTGAGTTCTCTACAGTCCCACTTTGTGTTTCTGATTTCTGAAACTGATACAGTTATGGTCTCAAATGGGTTTTATTGTGAAGAGTTGGATCCTTATACATGTCATCCCGATCAGCATGCTTCCTTTTCTTTTTAAGCAAATAAACATTCAAAATTTCCAAATAGTGGACAGAACGTGTAACAACCACATGCTTTTAGTGGCATTGACAATGCATAAGCCTGAGTACTGCAGTACAAATTAACAGGCTGCAACTGAGCATTAAATATTATTCAACTATTACAAATAAATGAAATTTGAATGGTATTATAGAGGAAGATTGACAACTCTAGTCTCAACTACTTGGGGGAAAAAAAGAAATAAGATTTTTTTTTTTTTTTTTAAATAATCCAAAGCTCAGACAACCGAAATTTTTCATTCCCAAAATACAAAATTGGATAAAACCCAAAATAGGAATTGTTCCCGTCACAGTAAATACTCTGCACTCGTACTGAACTAATCCTTGTCCTGGCTTTCCTTTTCTTTTCCATTTTAACATTTGGAGAGAAATCCAAAACAAGATTGTGACATTCTTAAAAAGGGCCGGGCAACGTGTGAATGTCTCGTGTATAGGGCGACGTGGCCAAAATCTCCTATCCCCATATACTGTAGGTCATTTCATATCGTCATCACAATGTATATCACGACATAGCATGACTACTGGGGATTCAATCATATAGTCCACACGGTAGGCCTGCACCATGTTTTAGCTTAGAACTGACATCGCAAGAAATTGGCTGCGTTGGTGATGCAGTTGGCTCTAACCCAAAAAAGTTATTTAAAAATGAAATCGAACGGGGTGAATAGAGATCTGGGTTTTAGAACGATTAATCGTGCAGGCCGACCGCACGGTAAAGCCAATTCTGTGTGAATTAAGAACTTTGGTGCATGATGAACGGGATCCGAACGCAGGCCGGCCGCTGGATTTTTAACATCGCAATGAGAACGCCATCAAAAAATGTATTTGATATTTTTATATTGTTTGACAGTATTTAGTGCTGCAATCAATAGCTGCAAGTTTAGTAATCAACGTGAATAGACCGTTTTAAACTTTCCACATTCAAATGATTTTCACGGCACAAACAAAGCAAATTAGGTACTTTATTCAACGAGACACAAGTGCTTTATTTTTAACAAATGATATACAACTTTTCTTCTGAGTGTGCTACTGAAAGGGTGAAAGAAAGATTTCAATATTATTATACCCAGCCCTGACAATAACTAAATATATAAAAAGCAAAAGTTTCTGAAAGGCTCAGTGTCAACTAACGCACTCTGAAAACTAAATTTAAATTGAAAAGTCAAAACTCAAATAAAATAAAAAGTGGCCCTTACTAGAATAATACCAGGCCTTTATCTGAGCCATGGCTCCATTTAGAAGGGCCTCTTTCTTCCACTTAATGCGAACTACACGGTCTCCGTGGTTACGTGCTGTCTTCATGATTCCCTCTGTAGGATGTACACGTTAACAGCACCAACTTCTAGATTGATTCAACAATGAAATCCTGCCATTCTCTTTCTCGGGCTAGTTTCCCCGATCAGTGTTAAACTCAACCAACGTGGGACTTCCTGCTGCTAGGGGTCTCCAAAAAAACTACTAAACTTACTAAAGACAGAGCAAAAGCGACATTGGCCGATATTAGGCATTTCCCTATCGGTATCTGCATTTATAATGGTCGATTTTAAAAAAAAAAAAAAAAAAAAAAAAAACTATGCAACATCAACACTCAGAACAAGGTCGAACATCCATTTTTATTTTTAAATATTCATTCATCAGAATCATTTATAATGACATGAGTCTGATAAATTTATATTTAAAAACTAAAATAAAAACGGATTGTCAACCATGTTCTGCGTGTTGGTGTTTTCCATAGTGTGTCCACCAGAGGGCGCTCCACAACATCCCTGTTGGCATTATTTTTTTGTTAGTGTTTTCATAGCTTAAGTTTGGATTTTTATACATTTTATCAGAACTTTAATATATTTTGATGTTCCTCTGTTCTGTTGTGACAATAAAACATTTTAGTGAGAACTCATAACTAATGTTAGGGAAATCTGTTTTGTTACACTTTTGTGGATTATTTTAAAAATGTATATCAGCCGACATATGGGAATATTGGACTCGTCAGGCTCTACAGAGCAATGACGTCACTGTGCTTCTTCCTGTTAGGAAGTCTTCAGTGACGGGCTAACGTGTTCTGTTATTTAGACTCTACTATAACTTGACTGGCGCCTTTAAATGGGGGTAGTTTCCAGTCTGAGCTGAGAGGATTTTAACAGAAGTGCTTACAACTTGTATGCACCCTTTTTTGAGCTTCGGTGGGAAGGGGTCTCGAGCCAAAAAAGCTAGCAGCCATCGCTCTAATCTTTGATTCGTCATCCAATCTCTGTCATGTCTCGACTCTTTTACAAGAGTTATGATTTGAAAGTCTGAAGACCTTAGTATTTGAAAGGAATTGTAATATCATGAAATGACGCCCAACCCTACTAATGTGTATGTCCGTCTTAATACATTTTTATTTCAGCCTTCTGTTCCCGACTCTGTCTTCTTCTTCTCCAGGAGGAATAAAAACAGATTAGCCCAGTGTCCTTGCCCCTCTTCAGTCCCCCTCCCACACACAGTCACACTCCCGTAGTGGGTTTCTCTGGCGCATGGTGGTGATGACCGTGATCCTGTTCTCCGACAGCTCTCGCAGCTGATTGATGAGCGCCCGGACGCTGGGACTGGGCCACGGGTGGCCGTTGAGGTAATCCCTCAGGATGAAGGAGCGCTCCACCAGCAGCTCTAGCTGCACCAGGTGGCGCAGCCGGTTGAGGCTCAGCAGGTCTTTCTCCGGTTCCCGACGGAAGAACCTGAGAGACAAGAGATGAGTTGAGGAAGACTTTCCCTGCATGAACACAGCAAGACATCAACAGATCTGTGGACGAACAGATGTCTTTAAAGAAATCAAGAAACGGTAGTTTCCTTTGCGGTTCACTCGTCTACCCAGATACAATAGACAATGTCCAGAATGCTGCAGCACGTGTACTGACACAGGACCAGGTAAAGAGATCATATTTCTTCCGTATTCGCTTCTCTGCATTGGAATCGTGCAAAGTCCACAATTTAAAATCCTCCTCCTGACCTACAAAGCTCTTAACGGTCAAGCACCATCATATCCTAAAGAGTCTCTAAAAGTAGGTTGGGAGCCAGAGCCTTCAGCTATCAGGCTCCTCACCTGTGGGACCAGCTCCCAGTCTGGGTTCGGGGGGCAGAAACCGTCTACCCATTTAAGAGTAAACTTAAAACTCTCCTCTTTGATAATGCTTATGGTTATAGATGGCTCAGGTCTGCCTTGGACCAGCTCTTAGTTATGCTGTAATAGTTTTAGACTGCCGGGGGACTTCCTATGACACGCTGAGCCTCACTCACTCAATGTCCCAATAATGCATGTTACTAACTTAGCTTCTTCCCTAGAGTCTTTGTGCTCCTTTGCAACAGATTTTCTCGGATTGTGGTGGCACCTGGACCGTGGTTGACTGCTTGAGGCCCTGCACTACTACTACTATTATTAGTAGTCATAGTTCTATTACATTTACCCCCCACCCCCAAATGCAAAGAATTTTGGCTGGAAGAAAGGTTCAAGTGATTCCAGCTAAGAGCGCCAGTGCTTCCCGTGCGGCTCACCGTATCCTGAGCGTCCTGAGCTGAGGAAACAACATGGGGATCCGTCTGCAGAGGCTGCCACTGGAGCGGTTCTGCTCGATGTCCAGGTGCTCCAGGCCCGGGACTTTAGGTGCGATGGAGTCCATGTCTTTCAGAGTTATGGCCACTCGCAGCGTCAGCCGGGTCACACTGGACGGGATGGTGGTCGTATAGGCAGCTAGGGAATTTCCTCCTGGGGGGGGCAGGAAACAGAAATCACAAAAGAAAATGATACGCGTGTTTAGCCATGTTCCTTAAACTGCCTTGTGTTAGAGCTGGGCACGAGGGGGGGGGAAATCAAATATCACAATATTTTCGTCCAGAAACATTGCGGTGATATTGTATGGTTGATTGAGAGTTTTCATAAATGATCACCAATAACGTTGATATAATGACTAAGTGGGTGAAGGCAAATAATAGAACAGCTACAACAGTCTGGTAAGATCAGGAAATGACATCACTTTACTGGAATGCAGCCTTTAAAACCAGGAAAAGACAACCCAATAACATTAACCAACACATAATATTTTGTACTACGTGTGTGTGTGTGTATATATATATATATATATATATATATATATATATATATATATATATATATATATATATATATATATATATATATATATATATATATATATATATATATATATATATACATACTCTGTACCTCCTGTGCAATATGCCAATTCATATACATCTGTATATTCACCTGTATACAGTATATCTGTATAGATGTATTACCACCTGTTTATAATGTACATAATACCATTTTACGCTATTCTCATTCCTATTATATTTAATGTGTATTTTATTCATATTTTTTATTTGTTGTTTTGCATTTGAGCTGTGTTGTCAAAAGTGATCAATCTTCTATATTCGTACAAGGAAAAGCTTTGAACTGACCGATGATGGTGAGGGTCTCCAGCTGTGTGAGGGGGCTCAGCCAGGAGGTGAGGCGGCACTCGATGCCCTCTCTGATGTACCTGTAGCGGATAGTCAGAGACCTGAGTGAGGTCAGACTCCTCAGGGCGTTCTCTGGCAGGATGGTTTCTGGGTAATCCACCAGCTCCAGGCTGGTCAGCGCTGGGCCGCCGTACCGCGGCGCTCCTACAGAACCGAGGAAGAGGACAAGAGTCAAGCCTTTATCGCGTCGTGGTGTGTACTGTCCTTTGGCCCAATCCTACCTATCAACTCATTGACGTTATTGTTTATTGCAGCCTTAAGGCCATGTGGTTTGTAATAAATGAGCCAGGACATGCAAATCCACTGGTCTGATCCTGGAAGTACCAAAGACTACAGCCATAACTATCAGTAGACCCACAATCCACCTGCAACTATATTTAAAAAACATTTGACCCCTTTTAAAAAAGTTTCTATATCAGAAATGTGGGTTTCTTTCGGTCCAAAAAGGTAACGTGGATGGTTACAAAGCTATTTTATAAATGTATATAGTTGCTCTCAGGACCCTGCACCATGTCCCCCCCCCCTCTTTTTTTCTGCACTACCTATACTTTATATTTTTATATTTTGTGTCGACACTGAAGGACACTTGTGTATGACAATAAAGGCATTCTATATTCTATTCTATTCCCTACAACGCTCCTCACAAGTTAAATAATCAGTTCACTACTTTCACTGAATTTCTGTTTTTTTTTTTGTCAATTTTATAGCATTTGGAGAAAAAAAAATTGATAAAAGAACTTGTGTGTGACCAATAAAAAAAAAAAAGTGAACAAATGAAGAAAAAAAAAGTCAAAACAAAAAGACAAATGTTAAAAAGAAATACCTTTACAATTTTGGGGGGAAAAAAACACTAAGTGTGTTTTGAAATGTGCTATAAAATTAAAGTTCTTAGTATCTGTAGTTAGACAGCACAGCAGGTAAAGAGGACAGTCAGACCGGGGACCGGCTGACCTGGATTGTCCGGGTCCAGGGGGCTGAGGTAGTCGTCGGGCAGCGGCTCTGGCGGCTCCCCCCTCATCCCCCAGGAAAGGTGCTTCAGCTTCTTGAGGCTCAGCAGCAGGTTGTGGAAGACGCCGCAGGGCACCGGCCTCACCGTGTCCAGCCCGTAGCCCTCCCCCTGCTGGTGGAACACCAGGTACCGCAGGTTGACCAGGTGTGACACGGTGTTAATGAACTCCACCGTGCAGGGCAGCCGGACGTTACACGCGCTCAGGTGCGTCAGCCGCTCGTGCAGCTGCCCGCTCAGACTCCTCCCGATCACCGGCTCGCCCCAGTTGGCGTTCCGAACCCCTAGTTCCCTCAAGTCGGGGAACCGGGACAGATTGTCCAGGTATTTGCCCTTGTAGACCCGTCCTCCGTCCACGAACACGATAGCCGTGAGGGACGGCAGGAACTTGACGAGCCGACGCCACTCTTTGCGCCGCAGGTGGCGCACCGCTACCCGGGTGAGCTTGCGGTGGTTCAAGGTGTCCCAGAAGCCGTAGGTGTAGCGGCGGAGGTCGGACAGCACCACCGTGTAGTCCCGCCATAGGGACGGGTGGTCGACGAGCCTCTTGAGTTGCCTGCAGACGGTGCGGACCGTGTGCTTCTCGTCCGTGCTCAGGTAGCTGAACACGTAGACCCAAACTTCAGGTGGAAGATGCGGCAGCTCGTCCATCAGCGACAACCCGTTCACAGCTAACTGCTAACGGCTAACGGCTCGAGCCTCTTCAGGAGAGCGGGAAGCGGGTAGGATGACAGCTACGCATTGAGACTAACGCTACAAAACTTCCACTATGTGTGATTTCAATGTAAAAACTATTGTTGTCTAATTATTTTTTGGAACCGCTAAACGAATATGATAACTGCTAGCCGTTGTCTAGCCTGCGCCCGTTGTGAAGCCGTCGCGCTGTGATGACGTCGGGTTTTGCGACCACGTCAGGGTGTTTTGTTTATGTTCTGGCTGCCAGTCTGTCAATGTGGTTTAAATAAAGAAAAGAAATGATCCAGAGCCGTTTAGACAATATTTTAAGATTAATAGTGCAAACGTAATAACAGAGAGTTTGCCTCTAACAGACTGTTATAAACTTCTTATGAAAGTGACTCGTTCAAAAATGGAGAGATGGACTAAAACAGTGTGACTTGAAGTTAGAAATCAAAGAATAATTAATTGTATTTTCTTTTTAACGTATAAGGGACCCAGGTAACGTGTTATACTTTATTATAATCCAACTAGTCTTATTTCCATAGACCTACAGTGGGTACGGAAAGTATTCAGACACCTTTAAATTTTTCACTCTTTGTTTCATTGCAGCCATTTTCCAAAAATCAAAAAAGCTCATTTTATTTCTCCTTAATGTACACTCAGCACCACATTTTGACAGAAAAAAACAGAAATGTAGAAATTGTTGCAAATTTATTAAAAAAGAAAAACTGAAATATCACATGGTCATAAGCATTCCGACCCTCTGCTGTGACACTCATATTTAACTCACATGCTGGACATTTCTTCTGATCCTCCTTGAGATGGTTCTCCTCCTTCATTGGAGTCCTGCTGTGTGTAATTAAACTGATTGGACTTGATTAGGAAAGGTACACACCTGTCTCTAGAAGACCTTACAGCTCACAGCTGTAGCAAGGCCCAGATCTGGCCATGGTTACAAGACAACTTCTGCAGCACTCAAGGTTCCTAAGAGCACAGTGGCCTCCATAATCCCTAAATGGAAGAAGTTTGGGACGACCAGAACTCTTCCTAGGGACAGGACGACTGGTTGTAATTTGCCGCATTCATCTTTCCTTCAATTGCAGAGAGATCCTGAAAGAAAACCTGATCCAGAGTGCTCAGGACCTCAGACTGGGCTGAAGGTTCACCTTCCAACAAGACAATAATAACAAAGGAGTGGCATCGGAACAACTCTGGGACCATTCTGGACTGGCCCAGCCAGAGCCCTGACCTAAACCCGATTGAGCATCTCTGCAGAGACCTGAAAACGGCTGTCCACCAACGTTCACCATCCAACCTGACGGAACTGGAGAGGATCCCAAATCCAGGTGGGAAAAAGTTGTTGCATCGTTCCCAAGAAGACTCATGGCTGTACTGGCTCAAAAGGGTCTGAATGCTTATGACCATGTGATATTTCAGTTTTTCTTTTTTGATAAATTTGCAACAATTTCTACATTTCTGTTTTTTTTCTGTCAAGATGGGGTGCTGAGTGTACATTAATGAGAAATAAAATGAACTTTTTTGATTTTTGGAAAATGGCTGCAATGAAGCAAAGAGTGAAAAATTTAAAAGGCTTGGAATACTTTCCGTACTCACTGTATATGTATTTTGTATTGCTAAAATGTAATATAATTTGCTAATTGAATGAAAAATGTAGCTTACATATTTAATTTAATGAGATGATTTGATTTAATAACTACATTTAATAGGAAATGCAATCATTTTAATGCAATATTTGGAATAATAATATCTGTTTAGTCCTATCTGATGAAGAGCAGTTGTGCTTGAAACGTCACCTATGTGCAATAAATAAGTAATAATAATTTTGCTCCCGTGTTTGACTGTAACAAGTTCTTCACAATGCAGGCCAACAGGTTTGGGGGGCGGGTGTAGTCATCTTTAACCATTGTGTTGTCTTTCTGTCCACCGTGCTCTTGCAATAACTTTTTTAATACTTGCTTCTGATTTATTTCTTACGTTGTTTTTTTTTTTTTTTTTTTTTTTACTAACACTACTAGTTTTGCAGTTATTCTTGAAATTTATAGTGGGTAAACCTCATTTATATGAAATTATATCTAATTTTAGAGTAATAAAAAATTATGTTCTCAGCCTGTCAAAGTCAGAATACTGTCTGGAAACTATTTATATTTCTTTCCAATGCTAAAAAATTAAATAAAACACCCAACGTTCTATGAAAGGAGTGATCCTTATCTGAAATTTGGTTGAAAGGAACCTAAATTTCAGATAAAGAAACTTCAAAAACAGTAAGGCTAACTACATTTATAGAGGAAGCAGTCCTTTCTGATAGTTTTTCATAATGAACTACCCTACTTTAACTACATGAGCTTCCCTACACTATACTACATTCATAGAGGAAGTAGTCCATTCTGATAGATATTTCCTCCCTGGCAGAATTAGCTAGCATACTTTTAATATTTCTTGATAAAGTAATCCATTCTCATTTATATTTCCTATCTGACTGAAAGAGTTACCATTCTTGAATTACATTTATAGGGGAAGTAGTCAATTAATCATTAATCATAATCATATTTCCAGCCAAACCGAATTAATTAACACTTAAAGTAGTCCATTCTGATAGATCAATTTAAACTTGAAAATATTGACTTAGTATCTCATATGTATGAGCCTAAAAAGCGTTTTTTGTTCATATTTAAAGAACAATATATTATTTGAAGACTTCCCATATTTTGATCCCCTGATCTTGATTGACAGCTAGCCACTGATTGGCCAATCGGCCGCACCGTAGTAATCGTGGTGTGGTAGAATGGATGAAGGGTCTGTAGTTGTTTAACCACATCTAGTTATTTTTTGATATCATTTCAGAGAGCATCAGTATTATTTCTTTTGCCTGATTCCCACACATGCAACGTTTTGGTAGGATCATGAAGATTTATTGCTATAGGTAGGATATTTGTGTTTATTATTTTCAAACAACGACCGCATACCTGGATCAACCACAAACGTTATTAATAATGTCTATTTTATTAAACCAAATTAAAACCACTCTTCTGTTTTTGGGGCAGTGCTTATCATTTTGAAACGGAAAAGCCACTACACAATATATTGTCTTAGTCAGCAGCTCACTATTTTGACTTAGTATTTCAGAATATAGACTAAGTAATGGAAAACTTTAAAATATTGCCTTAGAATCTCAAAGTATTAACTTAGAATGTCATGACAAACTTTAAAATATTGACTTAATATATTTAACTGTCTCAAAATATTGACTTAGTATATTAGATTGACCTAATATCTTAAAATATTGAGTTAGAATCTCATGAGCCTTTAAAATATTGACTTAGTACCTTAATATATTGACCTAATATCTCAGAAAACATTGACTTAGTATATCAAAATACTGACTTAATATTGCAATATATTGACTAAGTATTTCAAAATACGTACCAAGAAAGTCAAAGTAACGAGAAACGTTAAAATATTGACTTAGTATCTTCATATATGTTCTTTCTGTACTTCTATTTTCTTAACATTGTCGGGGGGGGGGTCGAGAGTTCAGATCTTCGTTGCCGACATGACGACTGCAAACACCGAAGAGCAAACCTAATTACCTTTGAAGCTGTGGTTAATAAATAAATCCAAAAGTGTGTGGAAATGATTTAGACATTGAAACAGGTGGACTGAAAGAATATGTAAACAATCACAGCTGATGAAATATAGTTTAATCTTTTTCATTTGTCGATTTAAATGAATACATATAAATTAAAAGAAATCAACAGTGAAAGCTCCGGTGATCGGAGAGAACAGAAACAGCTCGGCGGAGAGAGAGAGAGAGAGAGAGCACAAGGGGCAAAGGTCATCAGCAGGTTAGTAGATGGGACATTTTCTTTACTTATGAACCACCTTTCGTCAACCTGCTGCGTCCACTTCCTACATTTCCCAGAATGCAGTTTCCACCCTGCCGGGGAGCTTGTCTGCATGTTTCTGTGTCGACGTGTAGTCAAAGAAAGCGGTGGGTTAAACCCGAAGGTGAAGACAGAGATTATGATGATGAAAGAAAACAAAGACTGACCCCCAAACCCAAAACACACATCGCCTCGTTTCTCTCTCGTTCCGGTAGAAACCATGCCTCCCTCTCCTGTAGGGTTGTTCTCAAGAAGTTCTCGCTCTAATTCTGAGAAACAGCTGTTGAAACTTGTTATTGATGCAATTGGTGGGATAGCTACAGTTGTGTTATTATAGTGCACTCTTCCAGAAGAAAAAGAACCTGGTACTGTCTATGTTCTGTGATCATAACTCTCTCTTCTAACAGGAAGCTCTGAGCTCTTTAACACAGGCTGTTGGCAGTTCCTGCAGCAAGAGACATGAGCTTCATCTGTCATTTACAACTAGCCTGATTACCAGACTCAATCAATCCTTCAAGTCCAAAGTCTAGTCTCTGCATCCATGTCCGCCCTTCTGCCCACGTCTGAGGGCCCGGACAAATGTGTGTGAACATGTCACGGATACAGACTACTCCATGGCTGCACCATTTAGACTATATCCAGCCCTCCGACAATTGTTTTGATGTTTTGTGAAATTCATTTGTTGCCTTTCTTGCAGAGAGCTGGATGATTAGATAGATACCACTTTCATGTTTACACCTAGACAAGCAATATTCTGTTGCATAATCCCCATACAATGGAAAGAATAATGATTTTCCTGTCGTTATGCTAAGCTAACTGGCTGCAGCTTCATATTTATCGTACAGCTATAACAGTGCTGTGGGTGCCGATCCCTGAACTGTGACGTCCCCTGTTCAAAAGCTGGAGACCTTTGGTGCATGTCATTCCCAATCTCTCTCTCTCTCTCTCTCTACTATCATCTGTCTAATACAAACAAAAATGACCCTCCAAATTACAAAACGAAACATAATGAAAAGGGACTACTAGAGCCAAAAACTACACTCGACAGTCAAGATTCCCAGTCAAGCTGCATGAAAGCATCTGCTAATGTCTAAACAATGAAGAATGTTGGGGAAAATGTGAGCTGTCAGCTTGTTTTCTGAAACAGTGTCAGTGTTAGACAGTATGAGGTTTCCAACGGGCCCACAGAGAACCAGGTACCCAGGTAACATTCACAGAGCATCGCTCCATACAGGCCTAGGGACTTTATTTCTACACAGCTCATGAACGTGAACATAATCATCAGCTTTTTTAACTCTCCATCTGCAGCACAGTGTCCACCGGACTTCTCTGAATCGGAGTACGAGCTTCGCCTGAAAAGGAATTATTTTGGTGTCCCATGCTTTCCCAGAGGCCCGGGACCACTCCCAGTCACTTCAGTCCTCCAGCTTCATTCCAAGACCAACACCGCCGTTTGTTTGAGTCCACTCCACAAAAAACCCTCCCCTCGTCGCTGTCAGTTTAACAAACGCTTCGCTTTTGGTCTCTCTCTCCTACTGTGACGGCGAGAACGTCAGGATCATCCACCCAATCACAAAGTAGAACAGGAACACCGGATACACCACCAGCGCCTTGCGGTCGGGAGGCTGGCTGTCGGCGAGGAAGGCCGTGGAGGCGAAGGTGGACCAGCCGAAGGACGCCGTCACCACCACCAGCCGCACGGCGAAGCTGACCGTCCCCGAGCCGCCGACCAGCACGATCCGGCACACGGCCATGGCCACCGTCAGAGGCAGGATGCAGTAGCCCAACACACAAAGGCTCTGGAAGAAGGAGATGGTGCCGCCCAGCAGCTTGGAGTTGAGGGTGATGATGATGGAGCCAAACCAAATGATGACGAAGACCTGGGGGGAAAAGATTCAGGACAGATTTATCTTAATATCTAGTCTCGCTTTGCCAGACCTTCCCCACAGCACTGAGGAGGGGGGTCTGGCTCTGGTTTATTGGAAGTTCTTTAAAGCAATCACAATCGTCATGGGCGGTAAAAGGAGTCCCTCAGCAGGGTCCACTCAGTGGATATTAGTGATGGAATCAGCAAAAATCACCAAACAAGCATTATCAGTGAAAATAGGGACAGATGTCTCACTGAAATCAAAAGAAACACCTCTACTTTTCTGGATTATAATACTCCTGCTGCAATTATGGGTATGTAGCATCTTCCTGCTGTAGATGTTAAGGATAGCGCTCATTTTAACTCCTTCATATTTGTATTGAGTACTTTCATCTACAGCAATGCATCACATTCTATATAAAATCCTGTTGCTGTCCAACCATGTTTCTCTAAAAAGTTTTGACACTTTTAATGGAGCCCAGTTCAGTTTGGGACGATGAATTTTCCGAGACCTGATTTAGCTGCAGGAGGAGAAGAATCTCCTCAGCACAAAAGCAACAATTCATCCTTCAGTTGATCACAGACATTCAACATCAACACATCTGGAGATACATGGTTTTCACTGGACGGGAAACTGCCATCTGAAAAGATACTAAAGCTGCCAGACGAACGTAGTAGAGTAAAAAGTACATATAGTACAGATACATACTTCTGACTAACTAAATGAAATTGAGCCATAATATTACTGGTCCCAGAAGGTTATGCCTATACAGCTAGGGATCCACAATATGGTGAATATAATGATTTTTTATTTATTACTACAGGTAATAATTACCAGCTATAATGGCTGATAGTATATTGGTTGTGGTATAGTGGCATATACTACATGGAGTTCTATATAAAAACAGTTTTTTCAACAAATATTGATATTATATAATGAACATTGATGCATCTGCTCAATTTCTTTTGAATGCACTTCATAAGATATGTATTATTAAAACTTGATGATAGTGACTATAATTATGTTTTTCTTTGGGGAGGGGCCCATACATGTTGTTGCCTAGGTAACCTGCCTCTGAGAAGCATAAAGTAGCATTAGATGGCCAGGCTACAGTAAATGCACCGTTACGAAGTTTTTCCCACCACTGAGAAATAATAAATGATAAAACGTCACCTCGGCGAACTGCGGCCCCCCCTGGTCGTCGCTGTCCGCGGCGCCGCCCTGCAGCAGCAGAGCCAGCGTGACGCAGAGCAGCAGCGGGCCCCACAGGTCCCAGTCCCGCAGCAGAGCCGTGCTCCGCTTCGGGTACAGGACGTGGACGAACTTGTTGCCCACAGCACGCAGGTCCCGCAGGATGGTCTCCCTCACGGGCTCGTCCAGCGTGGACAACTCATCGTCCCGCCTGGTGGACGGGCCGACGGGCACCGAGATGTCTCCCTCCACCAGGATGTCCTCCGAGATGGAGACGTCTGACAGGCCGGCGAACGGTCTGCTGGCCTCCTCCGCTGCCGCCATTTTTCTTAACAGATTCCTGTCTCTTAACGAGAGCCGTTGGTTTATCGCGGGAGTTTAGACCACACCAGCAGAGCCCATTTAATAAATAATCAACAAATACAGAAACTGGAGCGAGAAAAGGTCCTCTAAACCACGGGATTTACTTCTACTTTATCCAGCTGGTTGGTGTCAGTCTGCAGCTCCACGTCAGCTGGGGATTGTTTACTTCCGCAGGACGTGAGTCACGCATATCCGGCTGGTGCATTCAGGGACACTTCCAGAACTCGAAAAACGTCACGATAATAATACACCAATGTTATAGAAACAAACATATCAATGAAATGATGTATGAGAAAGTAAATTAAAAAAGGAACACGGTTTTTAACCATAACAACCAAACCATGACATCACTAAATCAATGCAACTTAATCAGAGGCTACTGTACACAGTGTTACTAATGTACAAATTGAAATCAACCAGAAAAATGTTAAGATCTTGGAATTACTTGCCCTTACCTACAACACGTATACAGATTTGTCATGTAACTCAAATTCTAACTTTATATATAAAAATATATTCATAAAAAATATATATAAATAAATAAGTATATAAATATTTTTTTTTAATTTAATATAATTGAAAGTACTAGTACTTGAAGGCATCACGAAAGCATGGCGAAGATGTCGGGTACTGATGACGCACTAACCCTTCGACGGTCGTTTTCTGGAACTGTCGGTAACTGTGTATGGGGAAGGGTTATGGCCATAACGGTCTAGGGTTATGGCTGTGCCTCTTGTGTCCGTGTGTGTAGATGAACAAGAAGCGTTTTCTAGTATAAATAGGACTAAATGTAGTCGTTAATAATCCATTTGGTCGGCAGTGGGATGGACTTCTGTCGGAAACAAGTGAAGTCCGACTGTGAGGAGCTGCTAGGCCGCTTCCAGACCACCGACTCCGTTCGCTTCGAGTCTTTCTCCAAAATATGGAGGGAAATGAATTTCTCACAGATATTTTAGTAAGTTTACCCCCAAAAATATTTTATTGTGTTCTTTTTAAGTCGTGGTGGAATGTAACTAAGCACATGTAATAAAGTACTGTGCCTTATTTAAGGATTTTCTTTCCATGCCACTTTATTCTTCTACTCCACTAGCTCCATCTCAGGGGACTTATGTACCTCTGCTCCTTTATTCACCTGACAGATTTAGATAGAAATATGATCAGCTAATAAATGATGGTGCATTATTATAGATCTAACTGCATCAATTGTTAGAATACAGCCTATTATACAATGCAATATATATATTATTCTGAAACATGCCATTCTGCAAAATGAGTACTTTTACTTTTACTGCTTAAGGTATATTTTAATGCTTATACTTTTGTACTTTCAGTTACATTTTGAATGCACTGCTTTACCTTGTAACCAAGTATTTCTACACTGTAGTATTACTGCTTTTTCATGATTAAAATGCTCTTATTTATTTTGTCATAATAAATACACCTTATTACCATGTATCTCATAATACTCATAACTGTTATAAGTAGTACATGTTTGAGCCAATAAACAGGTCGCCTACTGAGCTGTTAGTTATGAGAAAGAATAATCTCAGTGACCTTTCCTGTTTAGACATGATGGTGCAAGCTTCATCATCATCATCATCATTCTTCTTCTGAATTTGACATGTCAGTATTTAACACGTGTTGCTGTAATTGTTTTGCAGCGGCACAGTGAACCATGAGAAGCGGGCGTTCAGCCGCCTGATCCTGGACACGGCCTACAGCTTCTTCCTGCCTCCGTTCAGCTTCCAGATCAGAGTGGGAGGACTCTACCTGCTGTTGAGCCTGTATCAGTGTCAGAGCGCCTCGCCCCCGGAGAAGGTCAGGAACACAGCACTTTGGCTTTTTATTTTCATTTTCTTTATATAATGCAAGACAGAAGACAAAAACATCAACCGAGCATCAAAAACATAACAAAATAAACAAAAACAGTGCCTACAAGAGATGTTAATGGTTGCCTGTATGCACTAATGTGTTCACATAGTCAGGTGTGTGTGTGTGTGTGTTTGTGTGTGTGGCTGCAGATCCGTCTGGCGCTGAAGAACTGGGAGGACGTGAAGAAGTTTGAGAAGGACGCTGTGGACGCTCAGCACCTCGACGTCATTTACATCCTCCGACAGCTGATGCACTGCAAAGCTTTCACCTTCACCGCCATGCCCACTGTGGTGAGCTGCCTGCCCTACATCAACACACACACACACACACCCTAAATATCATTTCACGTAGGAATATTGAGTGTGTACTGCGGAGATTCAGTGGTTGAGAGGCCCTTTATACAAGCTGAGTCCTGACCCAGAGTCTGGAGTCCAGTGGTGGAAGAAGTATTGAGATCCTTTACTTAAAGAGTTTTTATGTAACTTTCAGTTTGTGTTGATTCTAGTGGTCACTTTGGACTAAAGCTGTAGTGTTTTTACCACACCTGCTGTCGTAAAGATCTTTTTTTACGGTGCTGTATTACCAACTGCAGATTAGCGGGTTAACGTTTTTATATATATATATATATATATATATATATATATATATATATATATATATATATATATAGTCGCGATGAATGTTTTGCTCAGACAGAAAATCATTTATTTACAATAAGAGAAGATGTTACAGATGCATCGTTGCATGTCACCTGTTGCATACGGTTACTTAGTCTCATAAGCTAAACCGGGTATCGCTGTCACTGGGTCACGAGACTAAGCAGTAGTAATAACTTATATAGAGCATTTCATGAAACCAACGACGCTTTACACAAGTACAGGGGGACAAGGGGAAAGAAAATAATAGGCCACACACACAGAGTAAAAGGAATAAAAACCAGGCGCTAAATGGTAGGGGAAGTCATTTAATGTAAGCTACTGACGTACGACTAGGGCTGGGCGATAAGGAGAAAATCTAATATCACAATATTTGTATACAACTACCTTGATATCGATACTGCAACAATATTGTAGTGTTGAATTTTGTTGCTTTCACAAAATATACAATTAAGCCTATATAAAGAAATACCCTGCTTCTTTTACTGTAGCGCCGTCTACCTGCCGTAAATCATTCTGTGACTTTGCGGGAAAAATCGGACCCGGCCAGAGGCATTAATAAAAACTATATAAAATAGCATTCTTTTCACAGTTAGTCTCGTCTGCTGTTACAGGTCAGTTAGGATCATCAGATGGAACATTACAGTTTCAGAACCATTTCAAAGTTACATATAGTCACTTTAAGTAAAAGTACTAATACCACACTATAAAAACACTCTGTTGCACATAAAAGTCTGGCATTTAAAATGTTACTTAAGTAAAGGTCTGGAAGTATTGTCTGGAAAATGTACTAAAAATGTGCTAAAAAGTGACATTATACCAAATTTTTGAGTTTTAAAAAAAAAAGCTGAAATTATGAATTATTTTGAATGGATCACAAGCTAGTTTATGTCAAAGTTTGGATACTATAATAAAGCCAATTAAAAAAAAAAAAGTAAATGCTATGAAATTAAATAGAAACAATATTCAATTGAAGTAATCATTAATTTGACCTTCAAAGAACATGAATGTACAGTAGATGTTGTATGGGTTCCATTAAAAACATAATGCACGTAATTTTGGGGCAATTTGGTTGTAAAAAAAACATATTTCTTATATAAATATATTTGAAAACGGGTCAAATTTGACCCGAGGACAACACAATTGGAAACAAATGTAGACTACTTGGACTTAGACATGGTTGATTGATAAAATCATTCTTGTTACATCCCGATGTCTAGGGGTCAGGGACGCAGCATAAACCAGACGATCTGGGTTGGTGGAAAAGCTGTTTATTTACATGAGTCATTTCAACACTTAGCTGGGCATGTGGGTGCTGCGGCAACATTAACACAACATAACAAAAAGAGATCCCTCCCGACAGGGATTACTAACAAACTGAAAACCAAAAACCACAGTACCCCAGAACCTAATGTACTAAACAAAGAGGGATTCCTGGCCAATGGAAATGGAGTCAGTATTACTCTAAACCCTAGCCCAACAGAACACTCAACTCCAGGGTGAAACACTCGCAACTCCCAGTACAGAAACACTGCAGCTACAAGGCTACAGGAAAACAGCTGACACACAAAATGGCTGGCAACAGAATCACACACAGTTTAGCCTAGCAACCCGGAGTGATAGCTGCAGAGAACGAGCACACAACATACATACAATTTACCGGAGAGGCAGCATACTAAATGCAGGTACAGGTCTCGCTTACACAGCAGTGTGGTGGCTTTTAAAGCAGCAGGCCCCAAACACCGCTTGCCGATTGGTGGATGGTGTTCGGCCTGCTCCAATCAGGATCATGGCACCGGGAATCCCACAGCCTGTTAGCATACTGAAACACACACCGTCAGTAACCACACACACCAGCTCCTAACAGCAGAAAGGATTGTATCTTACACTTTCACATCATCTCTCCTCTGTGTGCTTCACTCATCCTCCACTGCCAGCTGGCATTCAACAAGAAGAAGAAGATGGAGCGGGCGGCGCTGTGCGAGGCATTCATGGAGCGAGCGTCTCGTCCACAGGAGCTGATCAACCTCGAGCTGCTGGAGGTGAGCAGAGAGCACCCCCCCCCCCAACACTTTCAAAGTAGATGTTAGTAGATGTCACGTTAAAGCGCCCATATTCTGCTCATCTTCAGGTTCATAATTGTATTTTGAGGTTGGACCAGAATAGGTTTCCATGGTTTCATTTTCAGAAAACATACAACATATTTTAGTAGTACTGCACATTGCTGCAGCTCCTGTTTTCACCCTGTGTGTTTAGGTCTCTGTTTTAGCTCCAGAGTGAGACATCTCCCTTCTATCCTATCTTTGTTGGGAGCTGCACATGCTCAGTAGCTCGGTAAGATCCCATCAGCTGATAACTCTTTCTCCAGCTTTGGTCAGTCCAAGGCAGGATCAGCTGGGAGACTTCTTCTGGACCAGGGCCACTTGTGGAATACCTGCACAACAGGGACAGGAAGTAGTTCTTTTGGAGATTCTGGTCAACTAGTGGCTGTTGGAGCAGTGTTTTGCCATTGAGAACGAGCTAGCATGCTACGTTAGCCACCTCGTCTCTAGTGACGTAGAAAGCTGTGCAGATGTTGAACAGCTCACCCAGAGACTGAAGACAGAGGACATTCAGAAACCGGATCTCACTCAAAACACCCTGGACAGTCTATTTTAAGTTTGTATAGGTGTGGAAGCACCAGAGACAAAAAATAACACTCCAAATCCCAGAAAAAGTGATTTTGATATGGGCACTTTAAGTGCGTTGTGTTTTAGGACTGTGCAATTTATCAACATTTTAATGACTGCTCATTTTGGCTTTTAACGATGACAAAAACAAATTAATTTAGCAAGTAAACTCTTTTTTTCCCAACCTATCTTTCCAACCTATTTCCCCAGTGTCCTCCTTGGCTACTCGCAACTGTGTGGAGGAGGAGGGGGGGCGCGCCGACAGTGTTGTTGTCGTTACTTAGAATTCCTCTTGGGGGAGACAGAAACTATGTACTATATCTTTAAAACATATTTTTATTCCTAGGCTTTTACCACATTAGAACAGTTGCCTTTCTATTCATTATTGTCATCTTGCTGTTAAACCGTTGTCTTTTTGTTGTTTTTGTGTTTTTTCTGATTTATACAGTACTTTGGTCAACTGTTTTTTTTTTTTTTTTAAATGTGCCTTAAAAATACATTTGTAGTTGATTTTGGATTGTGTTTGTGTGAAGTTGTGATTTCAGTATTGACCAAAATAATCGTGATTATGATTTTTTTCCACTATCAAGCAGCCCTATTGTGTTTGTCTTTTTGCAGGAATTGTCCAACGTTGATGATCTCTATAGAAAGCTGAAGACTTCTGTGTGTCTGACCTCGGAGAAGGCGGACCCGTCCATCAACCTGATCCGGAAAGAGCTGGTCCCTGAGCTCCGCAACGCTGTGGTGGACTTCTACAAGTGGCAACAACGGAAGGTAAGACGCCTCATTGTTCACTTGGGTCAGATCAAAGTTGTGTTTTGTGTTCAGTGATGATGTGGTTATTTTATTGCTTTTACATTTGTTTCACATTGATACATTATTATCCCTTTTTCCACTGTTGATGTAGACCTTCCTCCACAGCGCCCCTGAAGAAGGTCTGTCTTGTCCACACAGCATTCTGGGATGGGAGAGAAATGTCCTCTGGTTTATTGGCATTTCTTTAAACCAATCACACACAATGACACAATTTGCAAAATAGTTTTGGGAAGGAACTTGTTTTGGTGGAACATGTGTATGTTCAAAGGTTGTTGTAGTCGTGTGTTTTGGGTCCTTGAAAAGTGCTATACAAATTCAATTTATTATTATAATTATTATTATGATAAGACAGAAGACGCCGGTATGTTACACCATGTTACCTTTTAAAGTCACTAAAGACACATGTGCTGCGTGGTTATTATAACGGGTCATGTTTGTGAAGTAAATGGCATGGTTTTAAATAATAAGAGAATGATGTATTGATGGTTGTAGCTGTAGCATATAATTCACTGCAGTATTGGATGTTAAATATGTACGCAAGAAAGCTACGGGATTACTGTGGGGAATGTGATGAATGACTAGGTTAACAGAGGATTTAAAAACAGTGTGATCATTAACAGAATTATTGACTAGCTAAACATACCGTATACAGGCCACCTTTACACTCGGTCTTTTGAGAGATAAAACAGGTAGCGCATGGCTACCGTGATGGCCAATTTGAGGGACAACCGGCAGAATTTCCGGCAGCACCGGAACAATCCCAAAAAATGAAACGTCGACTCTATACACTACTGTTGATGTGATGAGACAATGTGTCTTGGCTTGTTAGGGTGGGGCTGGTGGAGATGAAGCTGAAGACAGCGGTGAGGGAACGTCCTCTCAGCAGGAGGTGAGTTACGCCACTGAAGGCCTTTAAAGCACCCCCAATTCCCAAGAAGTCGGCCCCCTTTCACCTTTGTCAAGCTGTAATAATAAGTTTGTCCAGAGGGCGGCGCTGGTGACTGACTGCATGCTCTTTGTCCACAGTGCTCTAAAAGAGCCCAGCTCATCTCGTCCATCAAGTCCAAGGCTTACGGAGGGGCGGCAGAGGTTTGTACATTATACCAATTTTTTAATAAAAAAGAAAAAAAAAAAAAAAGATTTCCATTGGTAGGGCTGGGTATCAATTCAATACTTTTTAGGCACCAACCGAATTGCTCTAAAGTATCGAGTATCGAAAAATGCCTCGTCATTCAATACTCCATTTCACTACCTAAGGAGTAAATCTTGTCAACAGCGAGTAATCAGCATGCTTCTACCAAGATCTAATAATGTGTGTAATTGGCTGTCTGAAGCCTGATTTAGGGTTGTGTGGAGGCTCCACGTAGAGCTTTCGCCGTAGTCTACTTAAATGGCCTGAAGTTTATACTTTGCTGGTGTGTGCGTCAAGCCGGCGTGTGTGTGATAGAGTGAGGAAGAAGTGAGAGATTGAGGGTGATTATCATAGGCCCTTGTATATGAAACGTGTGTACAAACTAAAACAGGTGTAGGACAGGTGTACGCCGATTTCTACACAACGCTGGACTGCGACCTGTAGTTACATTTTTCGAGAGGTGCACGTCAGGCTACGGCATAGAGTCCGGCGTAGACACAGAGGGGTCTGCGGGGGACGCCGTCTATTCTACGCACAACCATAAACGGTTACACATCGTAGAGGCATACAGGAACAACTCTGTTATGCACAAGGGCTCACGTAGGGAAAAAAAACAAAATTATGTATGCCATTATTTTTAATGTTGTATCATTTAGGAACCAGTATCAAAGTCGCGGTATTGTATCGGTAGTTATATTGGAAAAAATGGAACGATACCCAGCCCTATCCATTGCAGGATCTTGTGTTATGGTAATTGTAGTCAAGATGCTAAATGCAAAAATAATATTTGTATACATTTGTCTCTCAGGCCTCCAAGTCCCGCCGTCATCGTCACGTGGAGGTGGATTTCACCAGTTACCAGGCGGGACCCTCCCTCTCGTCCAGTTACAGCAGAACAAACAAGCTGTCACTCAAAGCCAGAACCAATGAGAACATACATGTCTCAGGTAACTCCCTCCTTCAACCTTCCTTTATTCCCTAACATGTAATTGAAGAGAAGATTAAATAACAGAAACACTATTACAAAATAAGAACAAAATATACACTAATAGAAGATGAAACTTAGCCCTGAATGCAAATTATATTGTTACTATTTTAATGATCTAAGTGCTCAGCGTGATGCGCCTGGCGCAGGTGTGTTTAGGGCGTGTACCAATCCACTTATTCTAGTTTAACGGTGGAAAAATGGGTTGGTGCGCATTGTATTTCTGGCACGCAACTTTAACATCCCACATCGAGCACACACAAACCCACATCAACAGCGACAAACCCGAATCAACAGACAACTCTGTAATGAAACATTATGCAACTAGTGTATTGAAGCGGATCTGCTGTAAAGGCTAACGTTGCTCGGTTAGCACAATGACATCATGTCAGAAAGCACAGCCAAAACAGTTTGTCATAAACTAGCTAGCTAGCTAAGTAGCAGTAGTGTTAGCAACGACACTAACGACCAAACAGTCACTTCTATTTTAGTGATTTATAAGCAACCTGTTTCTTGCAGATTGTCACATTACTAATAATACAGCTGTTAGAAGGTAATATATGAAGTCGGACTCGACAGCTGTAGCTAACATTAACTTTAGCTGTCTCCATGAAGCTCCCAGCTAAGCTAACTCTGGTATCTGTAGGACAGCTAACATTAACTTTAGCTGTCTAATTGAAGCTCCCAGCTAATCTAACTCTGGCAGCTGTAGGACTGTAGGACCTTGTCACTCCCCGATGCACGTTGAGTGCAGATTTGAGTCACGCATGCATCACTTTGCAACGAGTGAAGCTGTGAGTTGCGCGTACATCACTTTGCGACAAGTAGCATACAAGATGCTAACTAGAGACTTCTGTAATGTCAATACAGTAAAAATGGACCTGATTTCCATCTTCTGTTATTGTTTGTATTTAGAAAAGTTTAAGATTTCATGGATTTCACAAATTTCCCTTTGACACATAAACCGTTTAAATCTGAGCATGCGCGACTCAAATCTGCACTCGACTCACATTGGGGAGTGACAGTCTCCATGAAGCTCTCAGCTAAGCTCCTGTAACTTTAAACAAGAACGAGCTAACTAATGACAATATAAGCACTTTAAAATCCACTGGATGTGGATTTTAAAGTCATGTTTAAACTGCTCCCCGTCCTTCCGATTTCCAGCCGCAGGCTCCCCCCTGTACTAATGTTAGTACAGGCTCCCCCCTGTACTAATTTTTAGACCTCACAGTGCCTTGTGCTTCTCACTCCCGCTAACTTAATGTTCATAAGACGGGACATTAGTGACACATGTGGGTAGGCTAAGTCAGAAGACACAGATAATGATAGCCAACATACATTATGAAAAAAAACATCACATTTGAATAGTAATTTTAACATTCGAATAGTATTGATTTTGTTAAATATTCAAATTATATTAGACTTTGGGTATTTGTTCCAACAGCCCTAGTATGGATCGTAAAATACAAACAGGTTAAAGTTAGGCGCTAGTTGCGTTCAAATCCCAAGTATAAGTTGCATAAGCGTGCATGGTTCCCATTATTGTACATTATGTCCCATTATGACAGCAGATCATACGGCAGCACATCTACATCTCTGTTTGAATATGTTACCGTCCAAATTATAACTGCAGTTCCTTTGTCTTTAATGAATGCTTTAAGTAATCCTCCTGTTCTTAAACTTTGTTATCTTCAGGTGACTTGTGGAAAGAAGCCATTAGGACAACTCATATCAACCGTCTCACCACACTGGACTTTGTTCCTGAAGGTACGCATCGTCAACACTTCTATTCTCTTACCCTTTCTGCATTAGTTTGTACAATGCCCACTGTGGTTAATTACCATTCAGCGCTTGCATGCTTGTAGACTTTGAAATTTCATGGCAATAAATGTATTTTTTGGCAACAAAAACATTTACCAGGATGATTTTTTTCGAATCTCAAATTGCTTTTTTGTACTCTAAATGCCAATTCAACATCCGCCATATTTTACTGTAAATATGTAATATAATAAAGATTTATGTAAGGTTCACACATTAATTCACTTGCTTGTTTCTTTTTGTGATTCTTTTCCCTTTGTTCAGAAAAACCCAAAACGTACAAAAGATTCAAGTGGTGACGAAGCCAAGGCGGGGGTCAGCAGGCATCCTGTTCAGTGGATTTCAAGTTTGTTTTCAAATGTTGATATGGTTTTGTCCTTGTCACAAGTTTCCTATCATCTTGAATGTTCTGTATTATGGAAAATGGGAATGTTTTTACATTTTAATGTGTTTTAATTTATTTGTTGATGAATCTTTTTTTCCCCCCGCAATGTCTAAAATGTAAACATACAAACGTGTTGGTTAGAGAAAGAATATTGTTGTTTTTATTATTTTTTAAAGATTATTTTTTGGGCATTTTAGGCCTTTATTTAAAGCAACCCTATGTAACTTTTCCCTATTTGGCCCTCCTACAGTTTGTCTCATCGGAACTACAGCTCGCGGGGCTGTAGTTCCGATGAGACAACCTGTAGGGGGGCCAGAGAGTGCAGTTACATAAGCTGCTTTCCAAGCGGAGGGATTTTTGCAGTTCCTTGAACATAATGTTCCTAGAGCCCTTTTTTTCTCGTGTTCCGACTTGACCGATTTGGGGATTATTAAGTTCCTCTGACTGCAGTTCCTGTAACTCTTTCAGCTCCTACTTCAGGCCAGGGTCTTCTCCCTTTTCCGATAACAAAAGGTCCCTTCCTATGGCCACTTGGCCAGTGTGAATGCAAACGGCAAGATGTTTTGGGGGAGAGTAGTTAGAACTGTTTTTAGAAGTGGACTGTTCCTGTAACTACTTGGTCGGAAAGAGGCCATTGTGTTGCTTTAACGGGACAGATGAAGACATGAAAAGGGAGAGAGGGGGGAATGCAATGCAGCAACAGGCCTCAGGGCGGAGTCGACCCAGCTCCACTGTGCCAAGGAGTAAACCTCTATATATGGGTGCCTGCTCTACTGACTGAGCTCTCCGGGCGCCCAAGAATATTGTTCTTGTAAACGCCCTAAGAAACTCACAAGAGCTGAAAAGATTCCCAGTTTCCTTTTTGAGGTTTTACAGCCATCCCTTGGTGAAAAATTGACCCACAATCTGCCTCGCATAGTCAGTTTAGTCAAAGACCTGATGTCACTCTTTGCCTTTTACAGTAAGAACAGCATGCTTTGTGACTGTATACAACATTCAGGTTAATGACTTTAAACATTCTCCTCATGTAGTTCATCAAGCTTTACTGTTTTATATAAAATGTCTTTTACAAATGCTATTTTTATCCCGTCTCTTTCTTGTGCGACATTTGATCCAGACCAGAGCCATGTAGAGAGGACGCAGCCAGCAGAGCCATGGCTCTGGTTCACTGTCCTATGGAATGGCCAAATGTATGTGGACATCTTGTACAATAAAGAGAAATCTTTGTTAATCTTGTTTTACTGCTCCACTTCTGCCAAATCCTGTTTCCATTAACATTGTCGCTTTGTTTCATGATTTATACTTTGGCTTTTATTCTGTTTTGTTATTAGGGTTGGTAAGTGTGTTTCAACGTTCTATTTTACAACACAACTTTATTACGCAAAAGAAAAACATTGACCATAGATGAGAAAAGAAAAGCTGCACTCTACAATTTATTTTACCTTTAAATTGATATAAAGAATTTTTTTTTTTTTTTTTTAAAGTACCTTAACCATGCTAAACCAACTTTTTACACATGTTCCACCGAAACAAGTTCCTTCCCGAGGCTATTTAGCAGAGGCAGCGTGGTTCAGTCCAGAGCTTAGCCCCGCCCAAGACGATTATGATTGGTTTAAAGAAATGCCAATGAACCAGCGCACGTTTTTTCTCCCATCCCAGAATGCTGTGCGGACTGTGGCAATGCCAGACTAGCATATAGCATATTAGACTTGTTAGGCTGTTTTTATTCTCTCTGACTGAATTTAGCTAGTATTTAGGGCTGCACGATTATGGCCAAAATAATAATCACGATTATTTTCGATCAATATTGAGATCACGATTATTCTCACAATTATTTGTTGATTTTAACCAAAACAAATCTGAAATATGCACTTTTTTTTTTAAATGTATTTTTGAGAAAGCTCCTTCCCTTGTTTAACAGTAAGTGATTAAAAGAGCTGGGGAGATAAGGGGGTGCTACTCACAGAGAGACGGCTGATCATTATGAACGGGTCCAGCACGGGTCGAATGGCGGACACACGTCGTGTGGACGAAATGTCTGTATCGTCACTGCGCTGCATTTTTATGAAATATGATATTCTGGCCATAGGTCACATCTCTGACCCAGGTCCAGGTCTAGGTCCAGGTCCAGGTCCAGCAGCTCAGTCTCACACGCTCTACCAACTGAAGTTAGTTGCATTCAATAACTTCTTCTGTGTTTTTCACCGTGGCGGCCGCGATAGCAGTTACCATGGAAACACTGGTACAAATACAGCTTTGCCCCTCATATTTAACAATATACAGCTGTGTTAATAACAATTAAAACTGTAGACAAACGTCAGAAGTGTGGACCGGCGCTGTGTGGGGGGGCTGCACGGAGAGTAAGAGGAGAGAGAGTAGAGGAGAGATCAACACAGGCACGGCTTTACAGAAGAAATGGGTCATGTAACGCAAAATTAAACCATATCCATATATGTTAACAACATTGCAGCGGATGCGAGGACATTAGCACCGGTGTGTCCTAGAAGAGCTAACAGCTAACAGACGCTAACTAGCACCGACTAGCACCGGTCACTGCTGGTGTCTGAAAAACAACAGACGGGACAACATGTTGCGTTTACTGGTAAACTGGTGTTAGGGTTTTCAAACTAACTTCGTGCTCTGGTGGGTCTCTGAGGAAGGAGGCTCGGGGTCGAATTAAGAAAAGGTTCAATGCAACACAATGATGAGGATAATGAGACAAAGACAACATGATACCACTGCAGCTGACAGCGGACTGATCCACGCTTCCCCTGACGGAGTCATGCCAAACCAGTCCTGAATATCCATAAATCATACTCATTTATCCCCTGCACCTGGGGGCGGTTCCCTTTCACCTGGAGATATGCATATTACACTAACCTGGCTGGATCAAACATAGTTTAACTTTTCATAACTCAACACTGGTAACCTTTGAGACCGCCGTATGACTGCTATCTGTTGAATTGTCCTCCCGTCCCTCTGTCCTCTGGGACTGTCTCCATCTAGAAACTAAGCTGCACGGTGCAGGGACAACTCTGACCGGCCCATGATCAGTTTACGGAGCGGTAGATGCGCTATGCAAAAAAACCTGGGGCATTCTATGAAATGACGCTTAAAAAAAAAATTTAAAAATCGCTTGATCACGCAAATTGGATCGTGGGAAGTCAAAATCGTGATCGTGATTAAAATTCGATTAATTGTGCAGCCCTACTAGTATTGCTACCTATATGGAATAAATTACCAAAGTGTTAATATATGTAAACGACGGAAAACAGCTAGAAGGGGAAAGTAAGTCAATTTATATAACTTATTTAGGGGGGAGGGGGAGTAAAAAAAACCATCATTTTAAGGTTTCTAGAAACGAGATCCGAATGAAGCCGCTGAGTGTACGAGTTTCCGACAGCCCCTGAAGGCGTCACCTTTCGCCGCTGTGTGGTGCAGATTTGCGGGTCTGGAGGATGAGGAGCGGCGGGGATGCTGCTGCCTCTGCGCCGCGGATCTTACACTCGGTAGTCTGAGGGGAAAACAACCGCAGCCATGGCCTCGGACAGTAAGTACGACCGTCTCCTCACCCGGGTCTGTCTCTAATGGGGTCCCCCCCCCTGTCAGTGCCGGGGGATGGATGCCGTTTTCAGGCTCTCCCCTTTGGTTTCTTTTTGGGGTTTGGCTGACTGATAACGAAAGGATGCGTAGGGCAATATATTGTCTTTTTCCCAAATACTGTCGTTTTTCTGCATTTTATCCATAGTGTTGATATTCTAGGACATTTGGAGAAAATGTTGCTAGTCCTTCAGTGTTCCTGCAGGGGCAGCGTGTAGCCCACGGTACTCACTGGAGAGTTATAGTTGCCTCATCATGGCCACTTCACGGAAGCCTATTTTTGTACCTCCTGTAATAAATTATGAAGATATTCTTAATCGGATTTGGATTTTTTTTGCAATTCATCACAGCGTTTATGGTGACCCTGTATCATTTAACTGTATTGTCCTCGTGTGTGCTGTTGTATAATACAGGCCTAGAGAGCCTCACTGCGCGTTTTTATTAATAATATCATATCTAATATTCCTGTCATACTGCTGCAGGGGCCGACAGTTCTGCTATGATATTACAAGGATTTTGAGAAACATTTACTTAAGTATTTCCATTTTATTTTCTAAATTTCCGATCAAAAATATTCTCTTTACGTTTATACATTTATTCTATAAATGAAGTTACTTTTCAGATTAGGACTTTAATTAATTTAAAATATGTTGTACTGTTACAGATTATGAAGTCATTAGCTCCACCTCGACCAATGGCAACACGAAAGTGCTGCTTACATATAATAATAATAAACCAATACCATAAAAACACTGATTTCAAGTTATGTGGAGCCCATGGTGATGCTTGAAGCAAAGTTTCAGTATTTGTAGTGTTTCTGTTGCGCAAACATGCGATAGGGGGCCCCCGGCTGTCCATCAGTGTCCTCCAGTGATGCAGGCCCCTGATTGGTCCGGGCCCAGAAGCAAGTGCGTACCCAGCTTACCGATAGTTACGTGTCTATATATACGGTCTATGATCTCTACATCTGTATATACGGTCTATGATCTCTACATCTATATATACGGTCTATGATCTCTACATCTATATATACGGTCTATGATCTCTACATCTATATATACGGTCAATGATCTCTACATCTATATATACGGTCTATGATCTCTACATCTATATATACGGTCTATGATCTCTACATCTATATATACGGTCTATGATCTCTACATCTGTATATACGGTCTATGATCTCTACATCTATATATACGGTCAATGATCTCTACATCTATATATACGGTCTATGATCTCTACATCTGTATATACGGTCTATGATCTCTACATCTGTATATACGGTCTATGATCTCTACATCTGTATATACGGTCTATGATCTCTACATCTATATATACGGTCTATGATCTCTACATCTATATATACGGTCTATGATCTCTACATCTATATATACGGTCAATGATCTCTACATCTATATATATGGTCTATGATCTCTACATCTATATATACGGTCTATGATCTCTACATCTATATATACGGTCTATGATCTCTACATCTATATATACGGTCTATGATATCTAAATATACGGTCTATGATCTCTACATCTGTATATACGGTCTATGATCTCTACATCTGTATTTACGGTCTATGATCTCTACATCTGTATATACGGTCTATGATCTCTACATCTGTATATACGGTCTATGATCTCTACATCTGTATATACGGTCTATGATCTCTACATCTATATATACGGTCTATGATCTCTACATCTATATATACGGTCTATGATCTCTACATCTGTATATACGGTCTATGATCTCTACATCTGTATATACGGTCTATGATCTCTACATCTATATATACGGTCTATGATCTCTACATCTATATATACGGTCTATGATCTCTACATCTATATATACGGTCAATGATCTCTACATCTATATATACGGTCTATGATCTCTACATCTATATATACGGTCTATGATCTCTACATCTATATATACGGTCTATGATATCTAAATATACGGTCTATGATCTCTACATCTGTATATACGGTCTATGATCTCTACATCTGTATATACGGTCTATGATCTCTACATCTGTATATACGGTCTATGATCTCTACATCTGTATTTACGGTCTATGATCTCTACATCTGTATATACGGTCTATGATCTCTACATCTGTATATACGGTCTATGATCTCTACATCTGTATATACGGTCTATGATCTCTACATCTGTATATACGGTCTATGATCTCTACATCTATATATACGGTCTATGATCTCTACATCTATATATACGGTCTATGATCTCTACATCTATATATACGGTCTATGATCTCTACATCTGTATATACGGTCTATGATCTCTACATCTGTATATACGGTCTATGATCTCTACATCTGTATATACGGTCTATGATCTCTACATCTATATATACGGTCTATGATCTCTACATCTATATATACGGTCTATGATCTCTACATCTGTATATACGGTCTATGATCTCTACATCTGTATATACGGTCTATGATCTCTACATCTGTATATACGGTCTATGATCTCTACATCTGTATATACGGTCTATGATCTCTACATCTGTATATACGGTCTATGATCTCTACATCTGTATATACGGTCTATGATCTCTACATCTGTATATACGGTCTATGATCTCTACATCTGTATATACGGTCTATGATCTCTACATCTATATATACGGTCTATGATCTCTACATCTATATATACGGTCTATGATCTCTACATCTTTACCTGCTCCCCTCTCTGGGGGTGACCAGTGTTGTTGAGATGCAAACCAGCGTGGAAGAGCTCCTCCATTAAAGAGCAGGAAGCAGTCAGCCATGTTTTCAGGCTGCTTCTGGTTATTGTGGCCTAGTTACAGCCTGCATCCATGGCTCATCCGGCTCTCTGAGAGATGAGAAAGCTCTCAATCGAGTAATATTTAATGCTTGTGTGTGTGTGTGTGTGTGTGTGTGTGTGTGTGTGTGTGTGTGTGAGGAATCTTTGTTTGTTCCAGTTGTTCCGATTAATGGGAAACCAGAGTCATTTCTGGCACTTTCTCTTTCAGTCTGATTGGAGTCACGGAACAATTTTCACAGAGGGGAAGATATTCATTGGTTGAGTTAAAGTGATGGTGGGTGAAGTTAATCATCTCCAGTTAAAACCCAGTGTCCTCTACCTGCTCAGACAGACACAGTTAGAGAGTAGCTGGTGTGGCACCTTTAGTAACTAAAGACGCATCAACTAAAAATGTGATGATATGACAGTGTTGTGTTCATAACCTGTTTGCAATGAAAATGTGAGAAGAGTGTCATTTTCTCATAGACTTCTATAGAAACAGACTTCATTTGCAGCCAGTGGAGTTGCCCCCTGCTGGCAGTTAGAAAGAATGCAGGACCAAGCTGCTACTTTTATATTCCCTTTATAAAAATGTGACCACGTGACGGACGGCAGAATCACCGGAAGCTAATAGTGGTAGACGAGCAGAAAGTTTCATTAGTTACCTCATAATGGCCTCAATCTAGGCTTTATTTAGTATTAACATCTATTCTTTACTTAAGTATTATTTATATAACACATAGTCTGTTTTTAAAGGACATGGTTGGTGGTGGCTACCCACCTACTGTTGTTCACTGGGTGTGCCAGTGCAACTTTCTAATGGAGCCTGAACGCATCCCAGCTCTGGGAAGTGCAGCCATTAATCTCCTATCACATGTTAATCCATGCAGTAAATCCTAGTGTACAGGATCTGTAGTAACCACACATCAGCATACAGCATAGCTCTTCTGCCGCCCGTCATGGCGTTCATAATTCGCGCGAGCGTGACGAAAGGGTCTATACAGTGTGTGTTTAAAGACCTGGGTCTTCAATATTTTTTAAGCCAAGGACCCCTTAACTGAGAGAGATGGAGCAGGAACCCCCTACTACATAAGTTGTATAAAATGAAGTTTTACATTTTGAAGACCTTACAGGATAATAGTGTGAAACATTTGAACTAAAAAATATCAACATGAAACTTCCCCAGTTGATACTTACATGAAGACAATAAAGTTCCACAGGTTTCATCTGCAGAGCGCCTGAAGAATAGAAAGTTTCAGCTCCAGTTCCATTAAAACTGAGCCACCCCATCTCCATCAGTAACAACAACCCACTAAATAGGCTTACATTAAGATTATTTTGATAAATAATAAAAAACAGCAACTGCCAAGCTCAAATGTGTTTTAGTTAGACACCTAGACGTTTTTCAGATTGATAGATAGATGGACTGTGTTACAGCAGCACGTTACGAGGACATACACACTCACTCATATATATACATCCAAAAAAAGAAATAAAAATTGAGATTTAAAAAAATTTATAAGATAAAAGATACCAAAAACTAATACCAGAACTACTGAAAAAAAATACTTCGAATGAAAAGACTGTTCATGTATATATAATTGTAGAATAAAATGTACTGTGTGTATACTGTATGTGTGTGTGTGTATATGTATACAGTATGTGTATATGTACAGTGTGTGTGTGTGTGTGTGTGTGTGAAGTAGCCAGTTTAGTGTAGCATAATAGTGGAATAATGTAATGTGTGAGCTAATGAGATCTCACACACAGCTGTTTTGATTTTCAAATTGTAAAACCACATGTACTGCTGTCACTCTCTTGATCCTGAAAATACTGAGTGTTTGATAAATTCTCATTCTGAAATCATCGGGCCTTCCTCTGTGTTGTTGTGTCTCGGTGGTGTTCAGGAAGAGACGGCGGCCTCGCCCAAAGGCAGGCAGGAAGGGGCTGCTGATTGATACCGGACGCAGAACAGCTGCGACGGGATTGGCCACTAGAAGGAGAACAGATAGATGAAGGAGAGAGGTCTCTGCATGAGTGGCAGTTTGAAAGAAAAGAGTAGAACGATTGGGAAAGAGGGCAGAAGGAGGGGATGACATGGCCAGTGAAGAAGGAACTACTGAGACTCAGACACCAGCGCCAGACAGCAGGTCCACAAATGGTGTGAGTTTGGATTTGCCCGTCTTATTGGGGAAAAGGAGGAAATGCTGCGTGATGAGTGAGCCCAGCTTCTCATCTCTTGATTTGATTGGTTTTGTTGTTTGGTATTGATGGACGGATGGTACTGAGACACAGAAGCTTGTTTTCAGAGCTCTGGAGCTCTTTCAATATTCAGGGATTTAAACAAACTATTTTGATCTCCAGCCAACACGCCTAGTAGATTTTTCAAACTACCAGCCAATCAGATTCTTCATCAGCCACGTTAGTCTTTTATTCTACTACTTCATCTCAGCACCTCCGTTCTGTTTGGCATCTCCGTTTCAGCGTAGCTCGTAATCGATAGCACAGGCCCTAAGCCAACGCTTGTATAACACGTTGCGGCATGGTGTTCATGGGAGATGTAGTTATTACTATTACAGGCAGTGTTGCCGGGTAAAGACAAAGACACAAAACTGCCCAAATTTCTGGGCGGGAAACTGCCCAGTGTGTTCCAAACCATAGGGAGCAAGCAGGCTCCGTTCAAAGGGAACGGAGAAGTGTGTAGGGAAGAACTGAACAATGGTTCATCACTTCGCCCTGACGCTCACAATCAAGATTACCCAGCAGTCATTGGGCCTCAATTGTAAATTAATGAAGACAGATATATTCAAGTTACATGCGTTTCAATAGAATATGTTTTGTAATGGTTTAGGTTTGTTTTTCAGTATTTTAGTACAGTAGATCAACATTCCCACAGTAGCAGCAACGTATCCAAGGTGTTTACGTTACCAGGGTAACGCACAGAAGAAGTCATGTGTTCGTTGGTCACATTGCAAGGTGTTTCCAATGGAGGAATTTTGTTGGAAGAAGTCCCCTTAACCAACACTCTCTAAACATGGAGCAGGGAGTTGGGGGAACTGTTCATGTAGACGGTGGATCGGAACACAGCAGGACTCTTTCATTCAGTGGGATGTGCCAAGTAGGCCTGCGGTCCGTTTAACACCTATTGGACGGCGTCGTTTAAAGGATAGATCCAGGTTGTTATAGATTTACAATTTTATTTGAGATTGATTGATTCAGACGTCCTCCAGCAGTGTGTGTGTGTGTGTGTGTGTGTGTGTGTGTGTGTGTGTGTGTGTGTGTGTGTGTGTGTGTGTGTGTGTGTGTGTGTGTGTGTGTGTGTGTGTAATCCAGCCTGTAACCAGCAGATGGCGCCTCAGCATCAGTATTGCAAAGCCTTATTTTGTAGTGATGGAGCAAAAAGTCCTCTGCTCCCTCAATTTCTCTGATCAATATCAATAAAATCATGGATAATTGACGGATAAATGGTGCCGTTGGTCCAACTCTTAGTAGTCCTCATGTCACAAAGTCGTTGTTTGTTTTTAAGTGTCAAATCACAGAATCCTATACTACTATATTAATAGCTGTGGGTAACTAACATGTCAGATCATGAAATTATTGCTTAAATTGACCAAAAAATGAAATGAAGCAGGATTGTTTTACAGCTGCACAATAACCTTTATTATCAAACATGACAGTGAAGATCAAATATTAAATAAAGATACATTTATCATAAATAATACTTGTGAAATTACCTGGTCACATCAAAATTCAAAGTAAATCAGCACATAGGTTTTTTTTTAATTATTATAATAATTTGGTAAACTTTGATTTGCAAACTTGTGCTGTTCACCAATATTTAATAGTGATATTTTGTCACTATTTGAACTCTATATAATTTGCACTCTTTCCTGCACAGCTGAACAAATATGTCCCTGTTAGTTCCATTTAAAACACAGAAGTCACACAATAACACTAACTAACTAACCGATGGAGGCAGCAACTCCAGTTTTCTGTTTTAAGTTAAAGGAGTCTGATGGCGTTGGATAGTTAAGGGCTGTCTGACAGCAAGGTAAAGCAGTGAAAATATTCTAAATATAGAGTCCACTTAAACCAATGTAGATATTTTTGGTGTCTAAATGCATTTATCTGCTGCCCCCGCCCACAGCAGGACATTTCTTAGCGTCCCTGTTGGTACGCGTACCTGCTTTCTCTAAACCAGGGCGTGCCGACCGCCGTCTACTGGAGCTAACACGCCGACTATGGAGAAGGAGCTCAACCAACCACATTTCAAAAGCTCAGAACTGTCCCTTTAAGTTTAAGGAAAGAATGTGGTTTAGACATAGATCTATCTGTAACCTCTAATGCTGCGAGTAGTCTAAAACAGAACTTCATTCATGCTTTTGTTTGATATAGTTGGAAAGTAGATATTCAGTTATTTGCAGCTGTTTTGCAGATATGTTCAGTGTGAACATTTTACAACTCTGCAGTTGGCCACTTGTCAGGCAAATAGGAACCTGTTCTTAATGAAAAAATATAATGTTTTACAAATGTGTTAGTAGTATACGGTAGTTTAGTAGTATATAATGTTGTACTGTAGTGTGTATATATAAGTCTGTTTTAGGGTTGCATGCATGCAGCATATTCATTGAAAGTGAGTTTGACCCCCGAGATGTGGCACTTTGGATGCTTTGCTTTATAGTCTGAGCTTCTTTCCTCCTCTGAGGTGTTGTTTTCTTCTTATTCATCGTCTCTTCATCTCAACACTGAGATGCTCTTGTCCTCCCAGCCAATCAGGACAAACAGTTAGACAGCGATGCCATGGTAACATGAGACCTTCTTACATGTGGGTGGGAAAAGGCACACTCATTATACCTTAATAGAGCTACTGGGCTGTTTCCAGGGAAACTATGATTTTCAGGTGTGTGTGTGTGTGTGTGTGTGTGTGTGTTTGCGTGTGTGTGTGCGTGCGTGCGTTTGCCTTGCGGTCAGTAGGTTTGAGGGGGACTGAGAACATGATTAACATGCTGATGTCTCTGGGTTGATTTGACCTCTAGTCTCTAACAATAACAGCCAGTGAACATGACATGTCAGCTCTGAAGTTCTGGTTTCCTCTAAAAGAGATCAGTGGGATGGAGTAACCAGATGCCTGATCGTTAGGGTTAGGTTCTTAAACCACCAGTATCTACCGGACCCAATGGCAACGCAGATTTTGGTGATTTGTTTTGGTGCCACTTAAAGTGGTCTCACATTGCCAGACCATCCTCCACAGCACTGAGGAGGAGGGTCTGACTAGTCCACAAAGCAATCTGGGATGAGAGAAAACCGTGCTTTGGTTTATTGGCCTTTCTTTAAATCAATCACAATCGTCTTGGGCGGTGCTAAGCGCCGGACGGAGCCACGGTGCCTCTGCTAAATAGTCTCAGAAGGGAAGTTGTTTTGGTGGAACATGTGTAGTAGTTTTAGTCATCAACAGAAAACTCAGATTGGACAGATAGTCTAGCTAGCTGTCTGGATTTACCCTGCAGAGATCTGAGGACCAGGTAACCATAGTCCTCAGATTGGACAGATAGTCTAGCTAGCTGTCTGGATTTACCCTGCAGAGATCTGAGGACCAGGTAACCATAGTCCTCAGATTGGACAGATAGTCTAGCTAGCTGTCTGGATTTACCCTGCAGAGATCTGAGGACCAGGTAACCATAGTCCTCAGATTGGACAGATAGTCTAGCTAGCTGTCTGGATTTACCCTGCAGAGATCTGAGGACCAGGTAACCATAGTCCTCAGAAATCATCTGCAAGTTAGAGCGCCAACACAAAGACAGAGGACGGGGATGGACATCTGGTTGAGAAGAGCGGAATTTCCGGTGACAACAGAGCAATCCCAGAAATGGAACTTTGTGGATATAGACTACTCTTAAAGTCCTGTGCTGCCCTCTAGTGCGCCAAAACAGATGTTGGAGGCAACAAAGTCCCTGCATCACTGCATGTGGCGCTGGGCAGCAGGTACCGTTAAGCTAGTAGCTGGCTGCAGCATGGTTAAAATGCCAGTTACAATTAGGGGTGTCATGATACCAAAAACTCAGCAGTCGGTGCCAATACCAGTAAAGTAACACTATTCTCGATACTGATTTTGATAGCACGGATTCCATGTATTTTTACTTGAAACACTTCTTTATTAAAATATTTGAAATTATTTTTATATCTTCCTATTGAAGATATAATATGCTGTATGTAAACGCTTACAGATCAGATCAATAACAACTCATGGCATTGGATGAAGTCATCAAAACCCAACAATAACAGCAGAACCTGATCGCCAGGTTTTTTAAATCCATCCTCCGTTTGAACAGGCGTACGTCATTGTTTTGGAGAAGCTTTGTTTTTCACACCCACTGAGAATTTTCAGATGTGTCTGTGGGAGTGGAAGAACGCCCGGTTCAGTGCCAAACAGAGCGGAGAACAACGTTCAAAATCAGCATGGACGTGGTCTCAATCGCATCCAGACCAATTACTACAGGGAAGTAATATTCCTGGAAACTAAGACTAAAGACCAGTGGTGAAATGTAACTAAGTACATTTACTCTCACGTACTGAAAAGATCTGAAGACGTCTCCCCTGCTGGGAAAGAGTATGCAGGTGTGTGTTATAGTAAAGATATGTAAAGGACCAGGACACACACACACACACACACACACACACACACACACACACACACACACACACACACACACACACACACTCAGGTCTACAGTCCTAAAACTAATTACCCATATTAATGAGTGACCTTAGTATGAACTGAAAGAAGCAGCAGGTGCTTTTTTTTGTTCATTGCTAAAAAAGTAGAAAGAAAAAACTACAAAGTAGCGTGTTCATCCTCTTCGGGATCTCTCTTTAATGAGCGGTAACAACGTGGCCTCCGCCGCCGCTGTGCGTCTTCTTTTTTTCAGCCTAATCTAACACATCAAAGTGCTCTCATTTCTCCTCTGGAGCTACTCACTTCAAAGACAGGGTGGAAAAGTCAGCAGCTGCATAATCAGGGGATAAAGATTTAGTATTCACACACACACACACACACACACACAAACAAACGTGTCTGTCACAGATTAGCGTTTGTGAATTGTTTTTATCGCCGCAGGTTGGATCTCTCCATCTCATTAGCCTGATCCGATGCCTCTCATTGACTTCTGGGTCACATCGCCTCCTGATCCTCACATTTGATATGATACCTACAAATTATAACAAACAAATGTACAACATTTGTTATAGTTTGCCTTTAACACGTTGATCAAACTGTTTCATCAGTACTATCCAACTGATTTTCTGCTGGTGCTTTGATGCAATTAACCTTCCACTGAGATTATGTAAAGTGAATCTAATCTGATGTATTCTGATGTAAATGTTATCTGTGAGTGAGCGGGGGGGAACTGATGGAACTGAAGCTGAAGTTTCTCTAAATTGTATTGTTTTTATTTTTGAGGCAGTTTTTTTAACAAATTTAAAACAAATCAAAGAAGTAATATTTCTGCAGTAAAATGTCTAAAAACCACTAGAACTACATGTTATGTATTTAGTTGAGTTGTGAAAGCTAGCTAGACTATCTGTCCAAGCTCAGTTTTCTGTTGACGACTAAAACTACTTCTGAACGTACACATGTTCCACCAATTAACTTGACGGGTTTATTTTGCAGAGGCACCATCATTGTGTCTGTTGCTTAGCACCACCCAACGATGACTTTGATTGGTTTAAATAAATGCCAATAAACAAGCTTTTATGTCCTCCTATTCCAGAATGTATGTGTGGTGTAGCCAGACCTTACTCCACAGCGCTGTGTAGATAGAGGTTGTAGGCTATTTGATCAGTCAGGGAATGAAGTTGGTTAACCAACGCCTTTCCAGAAATGGAAGTTGTTGTTTTTTAAGTGTGGGAGCTCGTGTTGTTGTGTTGGACTGAACAGCCCTTCATGAAGGCTTCCCATTGGGTCTTTCTGGAGTTTTGCAAACTGTCGTTGACCCCAACCCTTTGCTGATTGGGCGTAGCCGACACATCCGATATTCAAGGCTCCCGAAGGGCCCACGATGACTGTAGGTGGGTAATCAGAATCTGCATCTGCAGTACTGATGATGTTAGTGTGTAAAAAAGAGCAGGGTAATCGCCGTGGGAGGATGTTTTTTGGGGGGTAAATGAGAAGTAATAAAACTGAAACTTCAAGATTTTTTATTTTCATGAAGCAGTTGTTGGCAATGGCATTCTTACATCTCTAATAAATTAATCTGATTAGAATCGGAGACATAAAATAGCCCAGCAGTTTAAATATGGGAATATACAAAATATATATTACAAAATAATACTGTGCTAGAAGTGGTAGGTTAGTAACCAATAAGTATATAAGTAATGGATGGCAGTGGTATAAGAAAGTAAACTAATGACATTCCGCCTCAGCTTTGTGTACTTTGTGTTTGATGTAACAAGCAAATGTTTGCATGCTAACACGCTAAACCAGCAAGGTAGTGGTTATGCTAAAGTTCTGCATGTTTGCACAGCAACTGTAACTTAACCCTTGTGTTGTCTTCCCATTAACCATGAAAAAAAGTTATCGCATTTTCTGACATTTTTGTCACTTTTTCAACATAGTGGGTCCCTTTTTTGATGTTTTTTTTCCAAAGTTGTTTGATATTTCTAATGATGATATTTTCAGCTTATTTTGAAGGCCCATTTTATGTGATGAAAAAACTGAAAATGGGTCCAATTTGACCCGAGGACAACATGAGGGTTAAGCATGTTAGCATATTAGCATGTTAGCATGCAGATGTTATCATTTAGCTCAGCCTCACGGCTGCTATAGCACAGCTGTGAACTCTTCGTCTGTTTAGCCGTATAATGAACATGTAGACAAGAAGACGCTTCTCTTCTCAAAATCTTTGTTCTCTTGCTGAATTAGTTTTGAAACCGGTTGTGACTGGCAGCGGTGGAAGTAGTATTGAGATCCTTTACTTCAGCACACTGTAAAAAGACTGTTACAAGTAAATCCTACATTGAAAATGTTACTTAAGTAAAAGTATGTAGGTATCATGTCAAAATACTTTAAGTACATAAAGTGTTAAAAGTAAAAGTACTCGATGCAACAACAGAATCCTCCCATGTTATCTTTCCAATCAGAGTTTTCTGTTGACGACTAAAACTACTTCCGAACGTCCACATGGTCCACCAAAACAACTTCCTTCCTAAGGCTATCTAACAGAGGCACCGTGGCTCCGTCAGGCGCCTGTAGCACCGCCCAAGATGATTGTGATTGATTTACAGAAATGTCAATCCCAGAATGCTGTGTGGACTAGCCAGACCCTCCTCCGCAGCGCTGTGGAGGAAGGTCTATAGATAGCGAGACTATTTATCAAGTAAAAAGGCAAAAACACATTTGCCTATTTTTTGGGCTGTTGCTTGGACATGACAAGCTCTTATTGAAACCCAAAGGGGATGATCTTTAGTGTCTGTATTAATATGGAAATGTAATTAAAATGTAATGTAGTATATAATACAATACAACAGCATGACATTAATGTATACATTAATGTCATATATATAATGTGTGTATATATATAGACGAAACAAGATATTTGAAGACATGACTGGCATTTACCATTGTTAGTATGTGTGTTGTGTGTTAGAGAGCCAAGCAAACAGGAATCTTTGCATTTGGAATGAAGTGCGTCCACGTGTGTGTGTGCAGCAGGTGTGAGGCCAGACTTTGACCCAGGGTTTCTTCCTGTCCATCTGGATGCAGACAGTAGGAGGCTCTCTGAGTCTCCAACACTGAGCTCAGTGTCTATGTGACTGGGAGCAGCTGAAAGGGGAAACTCCACTTTACAGCCACACCCGAACACACCATCCAGACATTGCACTGTGTTCATTCCAGCAGCATTGGGGATGTCATGGGAGAGAGCGAGGTCAGATAAATAATGTGTGTGAATTGATTCATGAATTAGACATATGGTGTTTGTCAATTTTAAAGATAGTTTCAGTTTGTGGTAAAATTGTTGAAGTATCGGACCGTGAAAAGGTGTCATTAGAAAGACCCCAAAGTGTCTAAGTGACATCTCTCTGAAGCTCCGATGTCTGTGTGTTTGATACCAGGATGTAACGTTACTGACACGAGCAGCCGGTCTCGCTTGTTCTTTTCACTTCTCGGCTCTCCTGCCAATTTCTTTAGATATATGTGGTACAGAGAAGAAAAGATGGTCAGTGTCTCTTAGGCTATAGGACGATCGATATAGAATCAAGTGTTGCTTCAGATAAGATGGGTAGTTTGAAAAAATACATTTGTGAACAACCAGTGAAACTGACGCTGAGCATTTAGTGAAAGAAGATTCAACGACTGATACAATCCACTAACAATGATGCGTTCTAAATGGACACCTCAGAACAAATCTCCAGAGACTATTATAAATCACATTTAGAGGTTTAAGATTGGTTTTGGCTGTGTTCTGATAAACAACATCCGCATAATCAATTATAGGCAATAATAGTAGAGTAATAATTTTTTATCTGTTTTGTAAAACAGTTAATTGAGCGATATAACATTCTTAAGCTACAGTTTATTTTTTCACAATAGAATTAATATGAGGTCTAAAGGTAAGGAGTCAGGAGTAAGGAGTCGAGCCAAAGCCAAAGGCTTGACTACTCAAAAGAGTTATTTTGCTTACGGAGTGCAGATCTAGTTGCAAAAAGCATGCTGTAAGACTACCCTAACCCTCTAACCCTAACCCTAACCCTAACCCTAACCCTTTTTATTCAATAGAACAGATTAGAAGCTAACCATGTTTGAATATGATTGAAATCAAATTAAAGTGAGGTTTGAAGCTCAGATATTCCATGTTTAGATGTATACATAACTGTCATCTGCGTATAGATTAATAATCTGACAATCTAAGCTTATTTGCGAGACATCGTTTACAGAAATGGCAAAGAAAAGGGGCCCTAGGGAGGAACCCTGAGGGACACCCGTTTCAGTTATATTAGACTGTGAAAGAGCAGCATTAACAGACACACTTTGACGTCTGTAATGAAGATATGCATTAAACCAGAAAACAGTTTATTTGGAAAGACAAATAGCATATAATTTATCAAGAAGAATATAACGATTGACCATGTCAAACGCCTTAGTGAGGTCAATAAAAATTGCACCAGTAGACCTGTTGTTATCTTGTGCAGAAAAAACATCACTGGTAAATATAGTAATTACTGATTATGGAGATTGGCCTATAATTGTTAACGTCAAGTGAGTCACCACCTTTGTGTAGTGGTGTTACTTTTGCTAATTTCTACATTGATCGAATTACACAAGTGAAAAGTGATAAATAAGTAACATAGTGGAAATTGTAGGATGTGAGAAGAAAGTTTGATAAACATAATGTCCAGACCATCAAGACCAGCACCAGTAGATTTTAATTCTGAGATTGCCTGTTGGACATCAAAGGGATTAATTGTTGAAAGTGAGAATGAGCCATTGTTCACAGTATTTGTTATGCTAGACTAGGAGAGCTCAGATGATTGAGAACAACAGAAGAAAACTGTTGATTAAAGGCATTGGCCATTGAGATAGGCTCAGTGATAACGTTGTTGTTTATTCTAAGTTTGGTGGGAAGACATTTATTGGTTTTGTTAATTAAAGAGTTGAGTTTCTTCTAGAATTGCTTAGGGTTTTTGAAATCATCTGATAAAGAATGCTTATAATGATTTGATTTTGCATTCTGTGTTTTGGTTGTACAGGCATTTCTTAATTTTTGATATTCAGACCAGTCAGCATCATCCTTTGTCATACGGTATCTGACCCATGCTTTATCTCGTTCACTGTCAATCCAAGGTAAATGACTACCCTTGACCTTAACTGATGTCCAAGGTGCATGTCTATCTATGACTTTAAGAACCTCTGAGAGAAAGAAGTTCCATGCGTCTTCAACATAAGAGCTCATTTGAAATCTGGCCCAGATAATGCTTATTAAATCTTGGATGAAAGCCTCTGTGTGTAGTTTTTTTATACTGTCTTATCCTAATTACTTTGAGTAGTAGATGGGGTAGTCTTATTTTCCAAACACAAAAAACAATTGAGTAATCACTAAAACAATCAGGTACTACACCAGACTGAGAGATTCTATTTGGGTGGGTAATCAAGATCCAGTACCAAGTACCCCTATCTGTTCCATACAAAGTATAACTATCAAGTTTAACATCCAATATATTGCTATTCAGCCATGTTTCAGACAGTGTAATAACGCGATAAGGCTCTTAGCATGTCAATTTTATATGTAAAACTTCTAATATTCAAATGAATAAACCTTTACCTATACTGATACTTCATAAATAAATAGATAGGGGTGTCAGGGAAAAAAGGGTGAAGGGGAGGGGAGAGCATATCGCACAGATCTTTACAAACACTTACACACAGACACAAACACATACACACGCATACCACCACGCACACACAAGAACACATAAACTGGTCAAACCAAGGCATAACCTAAAATTACTAAAACAACAAACAAGAATGCAGGCTTAGACCGCAAAATATTAAGTAGTTAAGTAGAAATACAAAAAACTGTAACTTGAATACATTGACAAACAGGTTTTTACGAAATGTAGGCTCCATGGGATCCACTGGAAGAGGAGGGACATTGCCTCTTCGTCGTGAAACAAAATATCTTGTTTTCATAACCGTTGGCAGCCAAAATCATAATTGAAAACAAAATTCCATAAATTGCTCAGGCCTAATTTAAGTTTTGAGTTACTTAACTTGAGTATTTCCATTTTATGTCATGTTATGAGTCTATACCCCACTGCAGCTCAGAGGGAAATACTCTACTTTTTACTCCACTACATTTATTTGATAGTTACTTTACAGCTTCAGATCATTAACACAACAAATGACAAATAGAATATATTATATATTGTAGCAGAATATCATTAAATTTTTACTTGCTGCAACATTAAACTGCATTTATTTATTAGTGATTATAATCCAAAAATGGACCATTCTGCAAAAAGAGTACTTTTTCTGTGGCACTTTAAGTACATTTTGACGCTAATACTTTTGTACTAAGTATACTGTTGAATGCAGGACTTTTGCTTTCTATACTGTACTTCTTCCAACACTGGTACAAACACTGGTGTATGTGGAAGGATACCTCCTGCTGCTGTCGTTGCTCATTATTTTGCCATCACACACACACACACACACACACACACACACACACACACACACACACACACACACACACACACACACACACACACAGTGTTGCTTGGCAATGTTTTCAGTGCGGATTAAAAAGGTACATCTGCGTGGGAGATTCCATAAAAAGGCCAGAGAGCGACATGAAGAGTGAAAAAACAAAAGATGGTGTATGAAATAAACACAACATAATAGTATTACACCCTCACACACACACACACACACACACACACACCTATGCTGTTGAGTCCTTTCTTTGGCGTTGGCTCTCAGCAGGATTTGCGCTCGTCTCCGTTTGCTCCCATCGATTCAGTACTTTGCTCTTTGAGACGTTGCTGTGGAAACAGGAGACGGGGCCCCCCCGTTGTGCATTTCTGTTGCTTTGTATTGAGTCTCCGGCGCCTCATTGAGAGCAGAGTAGTACGCCTCGTATCACCTTGTCTCTTTCGCTTTTTTTATTTACTATCTATTTTGGTTTGGGTCTGGTTTTTCACTCATCTGTTTCCTCACTGCAACTCTACTCTTTCTATTTCTGTTCAGGTTTTTCTGCCTCTCTGCTTAACGTATATCCTTTTCTCTGTATCTGTTATTTACATTTATCTGTCCTCACTCTCTCTTTTCATCATTCCTTTCTATGTCTATTTTCTCTCACTAATTTCTTTCTGTGATGCTTGCCAATCAATCCATTACCCATCAATTCAATTTTCAATTCAAATTTATTTATAGTATCAAGTCATAACAAAAGTTATCTCGAGACGCTTTACAGATCTATAATTTACAGATAGTGTGGTCTAGACCACAGTTTCCCAGAACTAGGTTAGTAACAAGCATTTCTGGGACAGGATGCACACAAATGGAAAGATAAAGGAGAGAGAAGCTCAGGGTGTCAAAGGAAGGAAGGAAATCCCCCGGCAGTCTAGAACTATACCAGCATAACTAAGAGAGACAGGTTAAGGAGAGGGGCCTGGTTGGGCTAGAACTCTCCCCAACCGGATCGGGCTGTCCTGGCCTCTCTCTACTTTTATGATATTATTGATAATATGGTAAATTAATCTGACGAGTATGAAGAGAAGCAGGTGGGCCGGGCTAGGCGGATGCTGCAACTACTCACTCCTTAACGATAAACTTTGTCAAAGAGGAAGGTTTTCAGGTTATTCTTAAATGTGGTGACGGTTTCTGCCCCCTGAACCCAGACTGGGAGCTGGTCCCACAGGAGAGGAGCCTGATAGCTGAAGGCTCTGGCTCCCAAACCTACTTTTAGAGACTCTAGGAACCACAAGTAGCTCTGAATTCTGTGAGCACAGTGCTCTACTGGGACAATAAGGCTCTAAGAGCTCTTCAAGATGATGCTTGACCATTTAGAGCTTTGTAGGTCAGGAGAAGGATTTTAAATTCAATCCTGGATTTTACAGGAAGCCAATGCAGAGAAGCTAATACAGGAGAAATATGATCTCTTTTTTTAGTTCTTGTCAGAACACGCGCTGCAGCATTCTGGATCAGCTGGAGAGTCTTATGGACTTATTTGAGCATCCTGATAATAAAGAATTACAGTAGTCCAGCCTTGAGTAACAAATACATGGACTAGTTTTTCAGAATCGTTTTGAGACAGGATGTTCCTAATTTTGGCAATGTTACGAAGATGAAAAAAGGCTGTTCTTGAGGTTTGTTTTAGATGGGCGTTAAAGGATATATCCTGATCAATAATAACTCCTAGATTTCTGGGCAATACCATCCAGAGTAGCTATATCCCTAGATAATGAGGTTTGGAGGTGTTTAGGGCCCAGCACAATAACTAAAGTTAACATAAATGTCCGATGTTATATTAAAGCATGAAATTGTGTTAAATGTTTTTGGAATATCTTCCCTAAATGTAGCTATAGCACTGTCAGTCAGGCACCTAGTGTAGAAGCTTTTATCTAATAAAAAAGCTTTTATCTATAAAAAAGTTATTAAAAAATGGTCTGATAATACCGGATTCTGCGTAATTATTATTAAATCTTCAATTTGGATACCATATGCCAGCACAAGGTCAAGGGTGTGGTTAAAACAGTGAGTGGCCTTATTATGCACACTCTGACTGAAACCAACTGAATCTAGTAGTGAGTTGAGAGTAATACTAAGGCTATCGTTGTCAACGTCCACATTTATCAGACTATACCTGATAAAAACTGAGAATTCAGATAGAAATTCAGAATATGGACCTGGAGCTCGGTAAATAACAAATATAAATGGCTGTAATGTTTTCCATGATGGATGTTGAAGATTAAGAATGAGGCTTTCAAATGAGTTCTAATTTAGTTTAGGTTTAGGATTAATTAACATGCTTGAATCAAAGATGGCTGCAACTCCCCCCCCTAAATTTGAGTATTATTATGACTGGGAGGAGTGGTTCATTTAGACTAACATGTTCTTCACGCCCCAGCCATGTTTCAGTAAGACGGAATAGATCACTTTGATTATCTGATATCAGATGGTTTACTAGATCTTATATTTAATAGTCCACATCTAATTTGTGTTTTGGAAGCACTGCACCTCTGATCACTAACATCAGACTTAGGTTGTCGTGGTTTATGGCCGATAAGAGACTTGGCCCCAGGAATGCACACGATGCGCCCGCTGGAGCCGCCAGCCACACATATCGCATTATAGAGCTCCCAATAACCAGAGTTGGCTTGTCAGCGCGTGCGTCACTGAGTGGGGAGAAACCGTTGGAAAGGCGATGATGCTCTGGTTCAGAGCGACCACCGTCATGTAACGCTACGCTTTCCTCGTCAGTCAGTCACCCACCTGCCCAGCTGCTCGGGGCCTGCCGGGGGGGGGCTGCTAACAGAAGCTGCAGTATGTTGGCCCGCACCAGCTACGGGGCGCTGGCTAGCTACGGAAGCATATGATTTTGATTCCATGGTGCGGAGCCGTGCCTCTAACTCACTAAGCCTCGCGTCCAGAGCAGTGAATTGACTACATTTATTACATGCATCATTATTACTAAAGGAGACACCGGGTAAATAGCCGTTAACCTAAACAATAAAGCAGAGTTGAGTAAGTTTTGGTAGCCTTGGTACACTGGGGCGCTCGCTCAACCAGGTGAGCTACCAGGGCGCCTGTATTCATGCAGTGTGAAAACACTGACACGCTCAAGATCCAGTTTCTATGATTTATTCCTCCACACCTAAAATACAACCAGTACTGCATTTCGCAAATGTGATGTTACTTCGCTCCCAGGCTCACTCCCTCTCTGTCAAAGCCAAAAAACAGGTACAATCCAAGAGTTAAACACGTATGGCGGTATTTGAAAGAAATGTTTTCGTATGTTGGATGTTCCTCACAAAAACAATGACGTTTCTGTTTCTGTTTTTCCCTTTGCTGACGTCAGCTCTCTCATATTGCAGTGTCCTTTCACTTGGGAGCCACAATAAAGTTCATAATCAAACTTATTTTTTACTTTTACTTCTGATAATTAAGTATAATATAATATCAGAAAATTGCTTTTGATACTTGCATACAGTAAATGTCAAGTATTACTTTCAAATACTTTATACAAGACTGGAAAGGGGCTTATGAAAGGAGCTTTGTATCCCCTCAGGCAGTGATGCCCCCAGGCTATATAAAGCTCCAGCTACGCTTCTCCAATTGACCATGAGGCTGGGAAATATATTGACTGAATTTGATTTATTAAAATGTTTTCAAATGTGCGTAAAGTAGTTATTACAACATGCACAAAATGCTATTTCTAGTCAAAAAGTAATGTTACATGAGAGCGGCTGCATTCTCTGTCCTGAGTTACAAAAGTGACAAACTGTATAATGTGTGGTCCTGCGTCGTGTGTTTGTGTGTGTTTGTTTGTGTGTGTGTGTGTGTGTGTGTGTGTGTGTGTGTGTGTGTGTGTGTTCTACTTAGGTTCAGAAAATAATTGTGGTTTGGGTTCAAATTAGGATTACGTAGGGTTACGTTACTTCACTTCCAGTTACACATGTAACGCAGAACGTGACATACTACTTGTTGTTTTAGTTTTTGCTTGTTAAGAACACCCAAGTGCTCTTGCGCAAGGCACCAAGCTGCTAGTTCAGCCCAGAAAACTCTCCAGCAGCTGCACACAGCTTTACACTGACTCTGCTCTTGAGCAAGGTACTGAGGGTAACTCAAATACTAAAGTATCACTCGTTTTGTCTGTGTGTATCACATGTGCCATGCGTACTGTGTGTGTGTGTGTGTGTGTGTGTGTGTGTGTGTGTGTGTGTCCAGACTGTCTGTTTGTGTGGTCTGATCAGTGTGTCATTGTGTGTCCCCTCTCCCTCCTCCTGCCAGTCCCCCCACAGGCCATCGGCTTCCTGTCAGCGGTGGGCGTCTTCATCGTGGCGTTGGCCGTCCTCTTTCTCTTCATCAACAAGAAGCTGTGTTTCGCACGTGTCGGTGGAATGCCCTGTCTGGAGCAACATGGCCGCCGGAAGAAAGGACGACAGGAAATCCGCCAGGGCCTCGGTGAGTGACACCTGCTTAGTTCACTTGGTTGTTAATAATAATAATAATAATAATAATAATAATAATAATAATAAAGGTGGAAGTAGTTTGATGTAGTCCCACCAAATACTGAGATGGATACAAAACTGCAAAACATCCAAGATACTTGTGTTGTCCTCGGGTCAAATGGACCCATTTCAAAGTGTTTAATATCAAAATATGGATTTCTTTCAACCAAATTGCCCAAAACTAACATGGATGATTCCGTACAACATTCGTCATGTATTGATTACTTTCATTGAATTTTTGGGGTGTTTTATTTAATCTTTTTTTTTTTTAATTGTTTCAAAACAGTATCCGGACTAAACTTTGACATCTACCCATCTGTGATCCACTCAACATCCTCTGATCTTAACTATTAGTCAAAATAATTCAGAATTTTTGCCTTTTTAACTAAAAACTTATGTATAATTTGATAATTTGACATAAATGAGGTTTGTTGACCATGAATTCCAAGAATAAGTGTAAAACCTATTATTAAACCAGCTCAGAGCGCCAAAAGCTGGAAAAAAGTGACAAATAAATCAGAAAAAGCGACAAAAACATCAGAAAAGGTGCATTCTGGGTGTGCTGGTCTTACAGGGAGGTGTGTTCAGGTGCATTCTGGGCATGCTGGTCTTACAGGGAGGTGTGTTCAGGTGCATTCTGGGCGTACTGGTCTTACAGGGAGGTGTGTTCAGGTGCATTCTGGGCGTGCTGGTCTTACAGGGAGGTGTGTTCAGGTGCATTCTGGGTGTGCTGGTCTTACAGGGAGGTGTGTTCAGGTGCATTCTGGGCATGCTGGTCTTACAGGGAGGTGTGTTCAGGTGCATTCTGGGCGTACTGGTCTTACAGGGAGGTGTGTTCAGGTGCATTCTGGGCGTACTGGTCTTACAGGGAGGTGTGTTCAGGTGCATTCTGGGCGTACTGGTCTTACAGGGAGGTGTGTTCAGGTGCATTCTGGGTGTGCTGGTCTTACAGGGAGGTGTGTTCAGGTGCATTCTGGGTGTGCTGGTCTTATAGGGAGGTGTGTTCAGGTGCATTCTGGGTGTATTGCTATCTTGAGGCAGCAGGAAGTGATCGCGCCATTGACCAACAAAAACCTCTAAAGTCAATAACGCAGCATTTCATTGTTATTCTAACAGCAAATTAGTAAAATTAGCCTATGCTTATGCAAAGCGGCACACACTATGCTTGTTACACACAAAAGGACACACACTATGCTTGTTACACACACAGCGACACACTATGCTTGTTAGACATACACACAGGGCAGCACAGCAACACACACATGCAAAAGATTACAAATAAAAATATTACGGTGCAAATCCTCCATCACAATAGCAATGTGCCAAGGTCCGCACGCGCCTGGCTTAAAGGGAATGGGAGATGACCTTCCTGCAAGGCTTTTCTCCTTCTATAGCCCTCCATCTCTGCTCCACCTTTTCTCTTTCACTTGTTCTTTCTTCTGCCTGCACTGTCTGCGTAGCGGCCAGGTTGTAATAAAGCAGAATTTTTCTCTAACATACTGTATGAACATGACGATCCGCCCATCTCTCTCTCAGAAAAAAAGGCTATAAGTCTATTTCCTAAAACGTTGAGCCAGTATGAATGCATCTGTGAGCGCTGTCGCTCTCTAGTCAAGGTTCACCTTTCATACAACCTGGAACATCTCAGTTGGAGAGAGAGAGAATGTGTGACTCCTGTATGCAATATGACTCCAATTAAACTCTTCAGTAATGGAGTGAGAGAACGTGGGTGACTTTGTATTTGTGCAGCAGTTTCCTGTGGGCGAGGTATGTGTATGGATGAGAGAAAGCGTTGAGTGAGTCAGCCACATACTGCCACAAAGCTCGGCAGCCACTCACAATGGAACTAGTAACTTATACAACCTTGAAGAAAAGTTCAGTACAGAAAGAAAAAGAGAAAAGGGCATTCATTTTCTATTTTCCGTCACCCAGTAAAACTCTTTCTTTCCTCCCACTTGTCAAACATTACGAACACCCAGAGCAAAGATTAATAAAGATTAACAAAATGTTAAATTAGAGGAACATACAGCGTGTTGGATTAAAGCCAAGAACTACCCCAAACACCCTGGTTTCACTGGGTTTGTGGTAACTTGATCAATTGCTTTTTTGGGACTGATTAAATCACAATTACACGCATCACCTGGCAAGGTCCTGTTTTGTTACCTAATCTGTGTTGTCGCCCCAAAAATGAAAAACGGCAGCTGATTGGACGAATGCATCACGTGGGTCTGGCTTATCCGGAATTTCAAAGCCCGACCTTCATGGCGGCTCGTTCAGAATCTGATCTCATATTTTACTAAAATAGTTCACAGAAACACATTTCTGAATATTGTAAGATATACCATGTTATTTAGAGTTTTAAAGATGCTAGTAGGTGTATTTTGGTATCTTTGTTTCCTTCTGTTCTAAGTCCTTATGCTAAGATATGCTAAGCTAACCAGCTGCTAGGCGTAGCTTCATTTTTACCTGACAGATCTGAGAGTGGTGAGTGAGAGTGGTCTTTTCAGCAAAAAGAAGTGAATAAGCACATTTCCAAACTGTTTTTAATACTATGAACCGTTTTAGTGAAGTAATACTTCAGTGTTGAACTGTACACAACAAATATAGACAGTGATGCTTAACAAGTGCTGTGATAACTGGACAGTGTTCCAGTGAGAGCTTCCTCCACGTGGGCTGAAGAGGGTAAGCCCTGCACACTAATTCTGCCTGTGAGTCATTTTAACTCAAAGAATGGGAACTTTAACACTTAGAAGACATCAAACACCGATTCAACACTGGCGAGCTGAAGTAAACACAACATGTTTCAGAATGGTGCTTTATAATTAGATAAAAAATGAAAGAATAGAGTCCCCCGCAGCAGGATGGTTGAGTCCAGGTGGAGCGTGTGAGTCAAACAGTGAGCAAACACCTGCAGCAGGTGGAGCCTCTGGTATTTCCTGCTCCAACACATCCTGTATGGACTCAACGGACGAGGTAGGGGCTCCTTACCTTATGTATGCTTACATTACCTTTACCTTATCCTATAGTCATATATTACCTACTTTAATTAAATAGTTCCATTTATACAGACACCAATAAAATCTCAGGTATCACAGCAGGACTTTTATCTTCCGTGTTGGGACTGGGGCATGCTGGGATGCAGGTGGATAGTCAGAGAATGACATTTTTTTCTAATTTTTTTCTTTGTGAGAAGACAGCCAACTATAGAGAAAAGATAACAAGTTTAAGAACTCATCCACTGACAAACCAGAGCACGTAAAGTCTAGGTGTGAGAACGTGGATGTCTCAGGACCGAGAGACTGTCACACCTAACCAGTTTGCTTCGGTTAAAACAAACTAGTTAGTGTGGTCGCCTGTTGAAGTTGTTGATAGACGATAGATACCGGCCGGGGCAGATAGATACCGGCCGGGGCCGATAGATACCGGCCGGGGCCGATAGATACCGGCCGGGGCCGATAGATACCGGCCGGGGCCGATAGATACCGGATGGGGCAGATAGACGCTGCCTGAAATGGAGGGATTCTCTAAAAATCACTCAAGTGTTTTTATGCTTTCTTCAATCTAGATCTCCTTTTCTTTCTTCCTTGTTTCCTCCTCTCCTTTCTTTCTTGTTTCATCCTCTCTCTTCTTTCTTCCTTGTTTCCCTTTTATGTTCATCCTTGTATCTTCTTCTCCTCTTTTCCTATCCTCTTGTCTTTTTCTCTCTACTTCTCTTGTCTCTTATTCTCATCCTCTCTTGTCTCTTAATCTCCTCTCTTGTCTCTTCTTCTCTTGTTTCTTCCTCTCCTTTTGTCTCTTCCACACTCTACTCCTCTCCTCTTGTCTCTTCCTCTCCTCCCTTCTCCTCTTGTCTCTTACTCTCCTTTCTTCCTATCCCTTCTTGTCTCTTCCTCTCCTCCTCTCCTCTCTTGTCTCTTCCTCTCCTCTTGTCTCTTCCTTTCCTCCCTTCCTTTCTTCTTGTCTCTTCCTCTCCTTTTGTCTCTTCTTCTCCTCTCTTCCTCTCTCTTGTCTCTTCCTCTCCTCTTGTCTGTTCTTATCATCTCTTCCTCTCCTCTCTTGTCTCTTCCTTTCCTCCCTTCCTTTCTTCTTGTGTCTTCCTATCATCTCTCCTTTTCCTGTCTTCCTCTCCTCTCCCAGCTTCTCCCCTTCATCACCCCCTGTGTTTCCCTGTGTTTCTCTCCCTCCAGTGAGCAGCTATGGTGACGATGATGATGTTGACGAAGGCAGCAGCTCCTCTGACAGTGAAGCGGAGGTCCTGAAGCAGTTTGAGATCTCCGTGTCGCGCTCGCAGACTTTTCGTACCCCAGCAGCAGCAAACCGCAGCGAGCAGCAGCCGCAGCAGCCGCAGCAGACGCAGCAGACGCAGCAGACGCAGCTGACGCAGCAGACGCAGCTGACGCAGCTGTCGCAGCTGTCGCAGCTGTCGCTGGGCCGACGCCACAAATTCACCCGCCTGTCGGACCAGGAGGAGGGCAGCACCGAGCCGTCAGACTGTGAAGGTGTGCTGCCAAAATCTCCCTTAACACACAGTCATCTGCACACATTATGGTGACATCTATGTATCCATATGTATTTGTAAGATGTCAGAGATCTGGTCATACCATTTATACAAGGAGTAGATGCATGGAGTGGCTAAGTATAAAACATGTGGATGGCCCTCTGGTGGCAGGCTGTAGTGTAGCTCATAAGCCCCGCCCCCACCATGTTAGCGGATGGGACATGGGTCAAACAAAAAAATCTAAATAGACGTCAAATACATTTTGCCCAAAGATGGTTTGTGTCTTTTTAGGTCATTCTGATCACGCTGATGTTTGTTCACGTGTTCCTTTTTCTGATCAATTTGGGTTTATTAGTTATTTGATGCTATATGATAATATGGAGTTTTTCCACTGCATGGTATCTCCTCGAGTCACCTCGACTCTGCTCGCCTTTTTTGGTTTTCCGAAAAAAGTCCCTGGTAACTACTAACAGGTACTTTTTGTAGTACTACCACCAAGCGAGCTGAGGCGATACCAAAAGGTGACGTGAAAACCTGCAGACTACTGATCGGTTGGAGAGAATCGTCACTAATCACTGCTTCATCATTGCTAGCAACAGACAGGGTGGGGGGTGGGGGGGAATGTTCATTAGAATCTAACTTGCCTTCTGGCTGTGGCAACACGTCGACAATCAGAACACCGTGGACGTTCTGTGTGTTGCGTTAGGTCACGGCAGTTTGCTGCTATGACGACCAGCCACGGCTCGCCTCACACATGAGGCGGTGCTAATCGGCCGAGGCGAGTCAAGCAGGTAACGGGAAAATGCAATTTCTGGCCTCCTGGCCAACCCTGGGTCACAACTGATTCTTTTTAAGCATTTAAAAACTCAACATTTGGATGAGAAGCTTGAGGGAGAGCAGATTGTTGTTTGAGGTCTGAAAGTCGTACAAACAGAAAAGCAGCAGGATCCTCCACTAATCCATCCCAGTGTCAATGAGCCAAAAGGCCCCAGATAAGGTTTTTACTGCAGATTAGAGGCTGTAAAGAGCTCAGGGAGGCTCAGAGGGATTGGCCCGCTGTGGCTGGATGTGAGGCTCCACAGACAGCAGCATTAATTAGGACACTTGTTTGTAGTCAGCTGGTTTCTGGTGTTTTCAGAGCGGCCTGGAAGGCAACGAGCAAAAACAGGACAATTTAGTCGTCTTTCACTTTTGTTGAATGAACTTGTTTGTTGTTTAAGTGTTATTTGTAGGTTTGATAACAACAAGATTAAGTTCATTTTAAAGGAGAATTCCGGACAATTTTTATGTTAATCTTGATCACTATAGATATCTGAATTTATGAATTTCTGTAGTCAAGTATTACACATAGATTGCCAAAAGTTTAAGTAATGTTCCTAAAATGTTCTTCCTAAAAATTGTGATTAATGATAATCCCAACATCCTCCTAAACATAATCTGGATTATCATCTGAGCCTGGATCATGCAGCACCGGTTATATTTTCCCACCCTGAAAATCCGAGCACATTCTCCACATGTATAAATGTGAATGAATATAAAGAGTAAAGATCTTGATGATAACTAATGTTAGTCAAATAAGCATAGTCATAACTTTACATCCAGTGTTACCTTGATCCTGTGCCATGCAAAAGTCCAACTGTTTATCTCCTCTCGCATTGCCAGGCCCTCCTCCACAGCGCTGCGAAGGAGGGTCTGGCTAGTCCACACAGCATTCTGGGATGGGAGAAAAAGGAGCAGTTAACCATAGTCCTCAGAAATCCACCAGAGGTTAGAACGCCAACACAGAGAAAGAGGAAGGGAACGGACATCCGGCCGTAAAGAGGGACATCTGGCGGAATTTCCTTTGGAAATGGAGCCATCCCAGAAGTGGAACATTGTGGATATAGACTAATCTCCTGAAAACTGTTTAGCAAACAGTTATTTATTTTAGGGAACTCACAAACAGCAAGAGTCAGTCTCTCGTCCATTGATTTGCACGTAGGAAAGATTTAAAGTGCCCATATTGTGAATAAAAAAAAAACTTTTTCTGGGATTTGGGGTGTTATTTAGTGTCTCTGGTGCTTCCACACACATACACACATGGTGTTCTGAGTGGGATCCGGTTTCTGAGTGTCCTCTGTCTTCAGTCTCCAGGTGAGCTGTTCAACATCTGCACGGCTTTCTACGTCACTAGAGACGAGGTGGCTAACCGTAGCATGCTAGCTCGTTCTCACTGGCAATAGTAAAGAAGTAAGATGTCTAAAACCATCTGAAAACACCTTAACACGTCAGCCCAAACCTAAACAGAAACCTCAGACACACCGATTAAGATCATAGACTGTTAAAAATAATGGACGTAGCATGGTCGACCTCACCCACTGGTTTGTGGACTGGCAATCATATCTCTGGTGGAGCTGGTGCCACCCTGTGCTCCCTTCTAGCCCCACCCCTGCTCTTTGTGATAAATTGGTGAAATTAGTCAAAGCTTCTGTCTTCACACCTACAGATTTCAAGCTGATCACCAGCAAAGCCTAATGCTGACTCTCCCTCCTCTGTTGCCTCCCTCACGCAGAAATGGAAGCTCAGAGCCAGCAGCGGGGGTTCCAGGACCCGCTGTCTGCGGCAGTAGAGGAGAGCGAGAGGGGGGCGGCGGCGACGGCGGCGGCCTCTCCCAACAAACCTGCTGCACTGAAAGCATCGAGCGCCAGGGGTAGTCCCACCCCGAGTATGAACCGGCAGGCCGCAGATGGCAGGGAGGACACGGAGAAGGCTGCGGATTACAAAAAAACCCAAGCTGCGGACAGCACCTCCACCTGCAGCCCTGAGGTACTGCGGTCATTTTCTTCAACAGTTTTTAAGCCAAGGACCTCTTAACTGAAAGAGAAACAGAGCAGGGACCCCTACTTCATATGTTATGAAATGAAGTTGCATTTTAAACTGGGTCTGCAATAGCATGTAGGGCGGCCTAAAGCCTTTATACCTTTTTTTTGTATAGAATACTAAGCTATTGAAATAATAAATGTTGGCATGATTTTATAAATCTCGCAGTGACTCTAAAGACCCCCTAGTGGCCTCGGACCCCCTGTTGAAGATCTCTGCTTTAGATAATAAAGAGGAGTGTGCATTATTATTCTAAATCAAAAATCCATTAAAGTGAGTTTTCAATTTCAATCATTGATATTAAAAGCAAGTTAGTCAATTATGTTTATATTCTATAAGTGTACCTCACAAACTTACAGACCAATCCTGACAAAACATTTCACACTTTCTCAATTCATAACAATCCCCCCCCAAAAAATGAAGAAAATAAATAAATAACCAAGGGATTACTTAACGGGGTCAGTGAGCTGACCGCAGCCCTGCTGTTACCCATCATGCTTGGCAAAGGTATCATCATCATCATTCAGCTGTGAGAGGATTAGCACTCTGCCATGTTATCCTCTCAGGTTCATTTTGGAAGAAACCAAACCAAACACGGCTCACTGATGCCTCGAGGTTTTGTATAAATAGTTGATATTTCCTTTGCTCTCCACGCTGCGCTGGCTAACAGGCAGAAGCTCATGAATAGTGTGTGTGTGTGTGTGTGTGTATAAATAATGCAGAAATACTTGCACACAGCTACTAACATGTATTTCTGTTTGTACATGTAGGAAAGTGGGAATGTAGAATCTACTGTATCAACCTCTCAGTCACCAAATCACACTTTGAAATTGGGAGCAATCTGTGCAGTAAACACCTCCCCCACACACACACACATACACACACACACACACACACACACACACACACACACACACACACAGAAACACTTCATAAATAACTAATGACTTTTGGATCAGTGGAGCCATGTTGTAGCAGTTTATTTATACAGTTATATAACAGTCCTGCCAATGCTCATGCTAAAGCTAGTAATGCTGCCGCTAATAGTCCTACTGCCCCAGGAGGGGTGCAGTGCTACTATAATCTCAAGGACTGTTGCTGTGAATAAATATTAGAGCAAACACTGCTAAGGTTGGCGGACAGTACCTTAAAATTCAGCCAATTCATTTTTTAATTTTAAACTTGATTTGATGTTATTGTTACTTATATTATCTTTATATGTTGTATCTGAGCGAGCTGAGCCCATACTACAAAGTGGAGTAAAAACACCGCACTGATTGGTCAGAGAATTGTCACTTAGTTAGCTAAAAAAATTGCATACATATTTAGCTAAAGGTAATGGATAAATGGTTGAAAGATTCAGCTTCACAAGTAGTATTAGGATTGGTGACCAAACCAACCTAAATATTCCCTTTTCAGTTGTATTAAAAAAAAAAGAATGATCGTTTTATATGATGAATATTGTGAATCGATGAAGAGGGACATGAGTTCATCCAACTGGGTACTTTAGACCAAGGTCGGGACACGCAGGTTTAGATAACACACTCGACTACCGGCTTGAATAGCAACGCGATTTTGCCTCATTATATGGAAAGCCAACGGACTCCCAATCTGTCACGATTCACACAGTGAATTGTGAGCCCATTGGCTTTTCAAACAGGACTAGGGCGCCGACGGTGGCCTCGGCGTGCTTAGTGCTTCTTAGTACTTCTTAGTACTTCTTAGTACTTCTACTGCCTGCTGAGGAAGAAGTAGTAAGTGTTCCTCAGGTGAGTCAGTGTTTCTTTCTTCATGTGTCGACCTCCTGACCTGCATGTTCAATAGACTCGAGCCACGGCTCTGTGATTATCTTCTCCGTCTCTGCGGTTGCCATGTCGACGGCAACACGCAGCCCCGCTCTGTCAACACTCGACACAATCAATAATGTGTTTGCTAACTGTACGGGAGGCTAAGACTGGCTGCATAGAGAAGAACAAGAGAAGGGGGGGGGGCCTGCTCACTTCGTGTCTCTGAATATTTGAAAACAGCTTTTGGGGAATCATTCAGTGATTCTTTACAAGATAATCCAACATCTTTCCAGTTTTATACTGAACAAGCTACTTTGTCAATTATTATCTGTTATCGTTTTAAACAAATCCATTTATCTTCTTCTTTGTACCACTAATAACAATTATTTCACCCATTTCTATTTTGTAGAACTTTTATTATCATTATGCAAGCACTAAAAAATTGCAATTGAGTCAGCCTCAAATGGTGCGTGTTATTAAGGTATTCCCAAACATCCTATTTACGATGAGATCAAAAATCATAAATAGCAGCATACAATAAAATGCAGTAAAAGTCCATTTTATAGTTTTAGGTGTGATTGGTCTGGATTCTAGTGCAGCCATCGGCCATTTGAGGACTTCTCCTTGTATTTACTGTATCTGATATGGGGTTAGGGTTATCTCTTTCTTCATTTAGCAGGAATAAAAAAGTTTTTTAAAATGATTTATTACTTTATTTATTATACATTCAATTGTATTTATAGTGTCAAATCATAACAGTAGTTATTTCAGCACACTTTACAGACAGAGGAGGTCTAGACCACACTCTATAATTTACAAAGACCCAGCAATTCCCCCCAAGAGCAAGCATTTAGTGTGACACTGGTGAGGAAAAACTTCCCTTTAAAGAGGCAGAAACCTCAGACAGCCCCTTGGTGGGCGGCCATCTGCTGCTGCCGATGGGGACACAGAGACACTAATACAGATGTACACATTATATAGCATTTACAGCAATTATAGCAGTTTGTATGATGAACAGTGGCAATTACAGTCCAAGGCAGACCTGGGCCAGCCTGCAAATGCTGGTAGATGAATCTGACAACTATGAAGAGAATGCCAAATGAATAAGCTTGGTTTTCTCCTTCTCAGCAGGAGCAGCCTCCCCAGGATGATGTTTTGCCTCTGCCAACGTGCTCTTCCCCCCGACCCCCCATCTCTAAATGTGGAGACCTGGTCCTCTCTCTGGAGTATCGCCCTGACACAGAGAAGCTGCTGGTCTCTGTGATTGCGGCCCGGGACATCCCGGACAAGGCCCGCAGCGGCATGGACTCCTGGCAGGTGCACATGGTCCTGCTCCCCTCCAAGAAGCAACGCCACAAGACGGCGGTGCAGAAAGGCTCGCTGCCGCACTTCAACGAAACGTTTCGCTTCTCGCGCCTGGAGGCGTCGGAGCTGCACATGTCGGCCGTCAGATTCAGGCTGTACGCGCTCGGCGCCTCTCGGATGTCCCGCGAGCGGATGATGGGTGAGAAGGTGCTGCGTTTAGCTGGGCTGGACCCAGACGGAGGGACCATGGAGACGACGCTGGTTCTGGAGCCTCGTAACAACCTCAAGGTGAAGTGCACACCATGTCTGAGACATAGTTATAGGTGTATCAGCAAACAGTACTAATACCACACTGTAAAAAATTGGGAAAAGTAGAAGTAAAGTTATGTAAGGAAAATGTACTTAAAGTAATTAAAGTCAAAATACTTAATGCAGAAAAACCCTCCCATTTTAGAAACTGGAAACGATCTGTTGTGTGTCTAACGGTCTCATCATCTCAGCTGGACCTGTAGGCCGTTATATAGTTGGCTAGTTTACTTTATAAAAACATCAGATTTTAACATCTGCATGTGCTTTGTGTGCCAAAAAATCAAATGTAGTGGAGTACCTCAACATTTGTAGTTAAGTACAGTACTTAAAGTAAGCCATCCCACTGAATTGTCTCACCGTGGATCGTGTGTGTGTGTGTGTGTGTGTGTGTGTGTGTGTGTGTGTGTGTGTCAGAGCGTGGACTCCCAGCTGAGCCTGTCGGCTGTGTCTCAGAGCGACAGCGCCTCGTCCACTCAGTCTCTGACCCACGGCGGCGTCCCCGAGCTGCTGCTGGGTCTCACCTACAACGCCACCACGGGCCGCATGTCTGTGGAGCTCATCAAGGGCAGCCACTTCAGAAACCTGGCCATCAACAGACCACCAGGTCTGCACACCAACACACACTCATTCACATGCCATTACATGTCATTTAACATGTCATTTACCAAAGGGACTTAAAATAGCTATACATGGAGCAACTAGGAGTGCCTTGCTCAGCGACACACTGGTTGATGTATGTCAGTGGGAATTGAACCCAGGTCTCCCACACTAAAGACATGTGTCATATCCACTGATGTTTCTGTTTGTTTTTTCCATCTTCCTCTCTTCCTATCCCCCACCCCCTCTGGCCCAGACACCTATGGGCGTCTGACTCTGCTGAACTCGGTGGGTCAGGAGATCTCTCGCTGTAAGACGTCGGTGCGTCGCGGCCAGCCCAACCCCGTCTACAAGGAGACCTTCGTCTTCCAGGTGGCGCTGTTCCAGCTGTCAGACGTCACGCTGCTGGTCTCCGTCTACAACCGTCGCAGCATGAAGCGCAAGGAGATGGTGGGCTGGGTGGCTCTGGGCCAGAACAGCAGCGGCGAGGAGGAGCAGCTCCACTGGCAGGACATGAAGGAGAGTCGAGGACAGCAGGTCTGCCGCTGGCACGTCCTGCTGGAGGCATAACGCCTCCAGGACTAAGGAAAAGAGGAAGGGAGTTTTACTTTTCTTAGGAGTGATTGATTTGATCCGCTGACCGAATGACGCGTGGGGCTTTGGAGGGCGATGGATCGAAGGATTTAGCTTTTGTCAGAGCACACTCGCCACTACCGTAACATCAAACCTGGCTGCGTATTTGATGTCAACACGAGGAGCAACTGCTTCTGCTTCTGGCCAGCACAAGTTTACACATAAATATTTCTGTTGGTGAATAGAGAAAAAAGAAAGCCTTCAACAAGGTTGAGATCCAAGACCGTTACTACTACTATTTCTTTGGCACGTCAAACCTTTTTAAAATTGAAGGTTTTCCTGCGGAAATTCACTTCTCCTCAATAAAAAAAAACAAAACACGTAGAAGATCCATCGGCCTCCAAGGGGAGCTGAGAATTTGTCCTTTCAGTTGTAGCTTAAAGCAGCTCAGTTGTTAGTCGAGGCCGCTGCAGTTTAGTTTTTCTAGTGAAATGCTGTGTTAGAAAGCACACACAGATTAGAGGTGTGTGTGTGGGTGTGACTTGTTATTTCTAAATCTTACTTTTACTGGCTGGCAAATGAATGAAGATGCAAAGGAAACTGCACAGCGAGACCTTGCAGACAGGAACCAGAAAGATGCAATGTCCTGAAGATGTAATATTGAAAACATTATTGTCCCTCTCCAACCAACCAAACTGACAATGGTGGACACTATATGATGATGATGATGATGATGATGGTATCAAACCAATCAGTCCAGTAAGTTACATGTGATCGGCAACGTTTCCCAGTCCTTACATGTATCAGCCTTCTGTTTGTCATTTATCACACAGCGCTAATCTGACTGTAATGTGATGGTCATTTGTGGCCGTCAGAGAATGTGACTCTAACGTCTCATGAGTCTGGTTTCCCATTAGTTTTAATCTAATATAGTCTACAGGCTGTATGACAAGACACATCTAACCCTAGCTCCTAGAAACTGCAGCGGTGAGGTTTTTCAACCATTTGCCATCATTTCATTGTGTCTTTTCTTTGACAGTGGTTTTAATGGCACCTACTGGAGGATTAGGCCTACATCCATCAACTGTTAAACTCAATGCGCCACCTGCATATATTTTCAGTATTGGATTGAAATGTGCATACATCCGCATGTTCTTTTGCTGATTTTTTTTTTTTAATCTTTCTGAAAATGTGGTTCAGATTTGAGCTACAGTTGGACGAAAACCTCACTAGCATTGGTGTTACCACTGGAGGATTACGTGGCCATAAAACCCTGAGAAGGAAACAAACAGAGTAGAAGTGAAGATGTTTAATGATTCAAGTGGAGGAGGAAGGCGTCTCATTCGTATTCTTCCGACCAGTGTGCTACTACAGGCAGGAAGTAGCAGCAGCTGGAGTCTCTTTACCCTGTCGGGGTGAGAGCATCTCTTCCCTGAATGATGCTATTTGGCCTGGTCTCCATCTCATCACAGGGCAAAGCTCATTTCAACACCCATCAACGCTGAGCTGAAAAAGAGGCTTTAAATATCTCGCTGCAGCTGTTAATGACATGCAGTGAATTACCCTGGAAGAGGGTGTTTTTTTCCCCAGCCCAAAACACACTCGCTCTGCGGTAATTGGTAGTACCAGCTGTAGAATGGTGTACAGTGGGATGACGCTAATGCCGCTGAGCATCGTTGATTCATGAGGCAGCAGTTCAGCCCGGAAAAGGGGGATTACATTTGTTTGTGTAGACAGATACTGTAGCTCCAAAGCCCTCTGGGGCAGGGGGTGTTCACACACTGAGAGCAGGAGATGTGTTTTTCTTCATGCAGGTGACAACAAAGCTCTCTTTAGAAATGCTGAACTGCAGCTCAGTTTGATTGGAGGAAGCAAATAATTACTCCAAAAAACCAGATTGTATGGGATTAAGGAGATGACAGTCTGTAATTCATTTTGGAAAGTGAAGCATAACTAATGAATGGATGCTCATATTCAAATCCTTCAGCGGAATTAAAGGGTGGGTTTACCCAAAGCACAAAAGAAACCCTGTCCCCACACACCCCCCCACAGGCATTAAGCCATCCAGAGTCTTCAGGGTTTTTGAGCTTCCATCCAGCACAATGGACGTGAATGCAATTTTAGTTTTGCTGCTTAATTCACTGAAAAACCATATTTATATATATGTGTGTGTGTGTGTGTGTGTGTGTGTGTGTGTGTGTGTGTGTGTAGGTCAGCAGCCCGGAAACTTGCTGGTGTTTTTGCATAAGCCTTAGATGAAACAAAGATAGAAAATGTTACATCCATAATAAATATATATATATATATATATATATATATATATATATATATATATATATATATATATATATATATATATATATATATATATTGTTGTGATTTCCACTTTGGAAGTCACTTTTGAGTTAATTTTGCTTAATCATCCAATATGGATGCAGTTGGTTAAGATATTAGGGTGTAGAAAAATACGCCGCTGCTGTGCTTGATGTTTGTTTAGGCAGTTTGAACTACTTAGTTAGGGTTGATAGGGTCAGTATCAGGCTATCCTCCCTAACAGCCTCTGTGGCACAATAACTGTACGCAGTCATTTTTCTGAAGGTTGTCTTCGTCTCACAGCAGTTACCTCAGCAATGTCTTTCGCGTCCTGTTTCAGCGCTTCATCCAAGCTGCTTCACACCCAAGAAGCCGTGGTTTTGTGGCTGTTATTCCACAACAAAAGAAATATCTCCTGCAGCGTTTTATGCACATTTAGCCAGACATATTTGGAAAGATCTTCACTAGAGTTTCAATAAAGTACTGTGAGTTTGAACAGAGCTTGCCCACACTACATAGGTTTATAAAAGAAGGTTAATTATGTCCTTGATGTAGCCCACTTACATATTTGTTTTGACAATCTCTCTATAAAATAGATTTTTCTTTTAAGAACCCACACTTATGAGATATAATATAGCAACAAGATACACTCCCATGTATTGTCATTGAAAAGAGACATTATAAATCCATCATACAATGGTTGAAAAGTACAACCCTGAACCTCATGAAGCACACATACGTGATCCTGAACAGTCTTTTTTCCATCAAACTCACCACATTCATCATCATCATCATCATCATCATCATCATCACCATCATCACCATCATCATCACCACAAAGTAAAAGGCTTGATACATGTCAGTTTAAAAATGAACTATATATATATATATATATATATATATATATATATATATATATATATATATATATATATATATATATATATATTATGCATGTCCAGTTGTTGTACATAATCTATAATATCTCATTTCTATTTTTTAACATAGTAAATGTTCTTAATAGTATTTCCCAGGATTTCTACTAGTATTTAAACGTCAGCATGCTTGGTTTGTATTCCAGATGTGAGCCAGTCACATTGTGCTGCAGATGTGATCCCGTTGTAATACTCTGATGATGAAGTGCCTGTAACATTTCTGAGATGAAACATATCCACCAAGGTAAAAAAAAGAGATGAACAAATTTGCATGAAGCCTTCCCATTGTTCCCTGTGAATGCTGCTGGAGGACTGCATGCTAACAGAAGGAGAACCCAGGGCCCAATGCCAAGGCCTGAACCAGGACGGAGGTCCAAGACCAAGTCAGAGCACATTCAGCCCGGTTCAATTGAACCAAAGACCAAAGCCAACTGAAACATGAAATACAGCAAACAAAACATCTCTAAACTTGTTAAAGATCATTTTTTCCACACATAACCAAATAAGTAGCCGCAGTTTTGTCAATCATCCCAAATGAGACAAAGAATAGTTAGAGATTCCTCTACTACTCGTAAAAACCACAAGCCGTCATCTTTACATCTTTATGCTAAGCTAGGCTAATCCCTTCCTGATTCGAGCTCCAATGTGAGAGTAGTGTTGATCTTCTTAACGCTCAAAGGAAAGCAAATAAGCATTTCCCAAAAATTATGGCACTATTTGTTTGGATATGGTGAGCTTATTTTCAACATATACAGTATATATGTAACCATATGTACAGCCAGTCTGTATCTTTGGGTATTTAGATTTTCCTTTATAGAAACAAAAATAAAAGATGAGTCCAAAAACTAGTTTTTTTTGTTTGTTTTTTTTGTAATCCATTTTCCAAAACATATATTGAAAATGGAGTTGGCTTAACTTTTGTCATATAGTTAAATGAAATTGTTACATGAACATTGTCTGAGATCTTCTTAGATCTCCACTGACATCCAACCTGGTGGAACCTGTAACTGTTCTACCGAGACATACACTGAGATGAGAGTGTTAGTCTTGCAGACCTGGTCTGGTCTGGGCCTTGCATGCTGAGCCCTTGTGGTACCCAGAAAGCACTTTTTGTACCAAGTTCTGTCGTTGCCAATAAAAGCCAGAAGATCCCTACTGCGGGAACGTCTGTCCGCCATCTGTTTCCTTTGGTGCGTCTCTCTGTCCTCTTCAGATGTCTTAACGCTGAGTTACCACAGTCGCAACAAAACACACAGATCATCCCCTGTGATTGGTAGGAAAGATTCCCATTACAGATTACAGATTAGGGACAGCGTTGAGTGTTTTGGGAGAGTTTAATCATTGACAGCAGATGCTTTGCTATTTAGACAAACATGCAGCTTGTTTATGTTTCTGTTTATTAGCTGTATACTATCAAGTGTTGAATTAACCTTTATTCCTTCTCAAAGTTAAAACTGTATGGTGGTATGGCCCAAGCACAACACCAGAAACCTCCTTTATGATTTCAACAATCTGCCGTCTTATTTTCCTAAAGTACTGTGCAAGGACATGTAAATAAAAATGAACAGCCAGGAAATACTAATGTTGATTTTAATCTCCAATATGCCATGTACCATTACAATAATGAGACAGTGTTTGTCACATGAGTCTGACTTCCTGTTGCCTGTAGGTGGCGCTATGGGTGAGTCAATTTTGGCATGAAGATGTCCTCAGGCCTGGACTCGTGCATGAGACATTTGGGGCAGACTGGACAATGGACAGTCTAGTTACAAACCACTTCCTGTTTCTCTTCGTTACATGAATCCGTGACGCTTTGAGAACCTGCGCCCTTCAGTGAGAGAGCAAAATCTTCAGTTCAGCTTTGCCAAGGTGTTTTAGGCTGTACTGACCATGTTAAAGTCAATCCTGTTCGTTAGAGTAGCCTAAGACGCCTGCAAAACGGTCCAAAACGTCCAAGAAACACATTTTCAATTCAAAATGGCTTCCAGTCTTCAAAACAAAGACTCATCAAGGTCTTCAGGCTTATCAAGGCTTCCTGGAGCACTTCCTGGAGGATTTGGTCAACCCACCGAGGAGACGACATCAAAGAATAACGACAGCAACTTCCTGTTGACACTTTCTGTTCAAACTACTAATACGTTCTTGAATAAATAAAGATTTTAAAACAATATAACATATGATAGAGTCCGTTTTTGCTCTTTCATTAAGGGCTGGTATTTATGGCTGAAATGTGGGGAGAAGCAGTTGCACTTTCACCGTGCCGTGTGTTGTTAACAATGGGAACCCTCCTGGTGTCCTCCTTTCAAAATGTCTATATCTGAAATATGACTTTCTTTTTAACCAAATTACCACAAAAAATGGATTGGATTCCATACAACGCTCTTTGAAAATACTATTGATCACTTTCATTCCTCTGATCTTAACTATTGGTCAAAATAATTCATGACTTCTGCTTTTTAACTCAAATATTAGGTATAATTCTATATAAATGGGGGATATTGACCATGAATTTCAAAAATTAGTAAAACTAGTAAGGTGGTGTTAATGAAATCTAAAAAAAGTCTGAAAAAGGGACGAAAATGTCAAATTTTTGTCAGTATTTGACCTGGGAGGACAACACAAGGGTTAATGTTGTTAATGTTAGCGGACATTGTTCAGAAGCTAGCTCAGAGATTATTGACTAATGAAATGACTGATTGGGGGGGCACTGTATCCGTATCACATTCTCATTAGGGGCTGAGCCACCCCGAAACCTCTGATCCTAGAATCGGCCCTGTTGCATTCTGGGTACAAGTAAATGTACGTTTCACTCCTCAAAAAAGTGTTTACTTTGCAGAATAATATTAATAATCCTGTCCGTTTCAGTAGGGCCACCTTTGCCAAGCTCGGGCCCTAAATAGCAGGATATTGAAATTAAAAAACATACCAACTGTTTGACCCTTTCTATGATTTTTGGAGAGATTTTCAGTGAAGCAGCCTGCAGGGTCTCCTCTGTAGGAACAGTAGCCCATCTGTGGGGCTCAGTGGGGCTCTGTGTTGGTAAAAAGGAGAACACACACCATGCAGCGTTGGATGCGGGAAGATGAGGATTGATGCTGGAGCGTCATCGCCGTGCTTACTCAGTCTCCTAGCAACAGGAAACATCTGCCTCGGCGAGGACCAATGAGGGCTCGCGGAGAGCGGTGTGTGTTGTCTCCTGTTGCTGTGAACGGGATATTTTAGGAGGCTGGAGAGCAGCGAGCGTCTCACCCCGGAGGAGCTGTGTGTGTGTGTGTGTGTGTGTGTGTCTGCAGGGACCGAGGAGCTGTGAGGACGGTAGATGTGGCGACAAGGAGCAGAGCGGAGCGGAGCTGGGATTTACTGACCCCCTGCCGGACAGACATTTTCTAAGGTAAGACGCTTTAACAGATTTCTAGGTGCTAATGACAAAGCTGTAGGCAGGATCAGACAATAAAAAGGAGAAAAAAATGAAATGTAAATTCAATAAAAAGACAATAATGGTCTCTAACTCGGCATCATTTTTCAAAATATTATTTTTTTATTGATCTAACTTTAAAAAAAAGAAAACACTTGCTGATGTCCATGGCAGTTCTTCAAACGTGTCTTGAAAAAGAGAAACTGAAGGATTAAGTGTTCCTATATGGGTTATTAAAATGATCCTCATAATCCTATAGGTAATACTTTGTATGATAGTAGAATAGATAACTAAAACAAAGCACCATCAAGGCAAAAAGTGGACTCAGATATCCTGCTGGTTTATGCACATTTCACACCAATCTTAATGCAATACAAGGTGGTTTTAAGGGAGGAAACACAAGCCGCCTGCTTGAAGTGGAAATATTTGCCATACACACACACACACACACACACACACACACTTCCCACGCAGCCTCTAGCCTCTATGCTCGTGCATCATAGCATCATTCTCCCACAGATTTAAAATTTGGGCTGCAGCCAGATGTTAAAAACTGAGTGAGTCACTGCAACGGATTTTTGGTGTTTTAAATAACCCCCCCCCCTTCACACACACACACACACACACACACACACACACACACACACACACACACACACACACACACACACACACACACACACACACACACACACACACACACACACACACACGTCCTATTAGCTATCCTCCTCCTCTTTCTTGAATTTAAATGAGCTTCTAAGGACAGCAGACTTTTTGGAAAAAGAAGCTCCATAAATATTATGCAAAGATATGATAAACACATTTAAGGGTCAAATCAGGATATTGTACATCATCATTTGACATGGAAATATATGAAATAAAATGCAGCTGTATTGATGTAAATGAAACACTTGGCCTAATGTATACATTAGACTTTATACAAATAAATAGTTTTATTCTATTTAATTTACTTTCCTTTTTCATTTATTATTTATTAATAGTTTATTCCATTGATCTTTCTTTTCATTTGATGTCCCACTTTTCCCGTTCTGAAGAACATGTCAGCACTTTTGTCAGAGACCATAAGTTGTATTTCAGATTTCCTCCTTTAAATAAAAGTGGGACATTAATGTGTCCAGGTCGCACACATGTGATTATGAATTCAATTTAAAGATAATCCAAGCTCGGTGGCTGCTCTGGCAGATGTGTAGTTTCTGCATTCAAACTCAGATGTTTTGGTGCTGTCTTTCTATCCTCCTCCTCCTCCTCCTCCTCCTCCTCCTCACCTGGGTCCTCCCTGCAGGAGTCTGTGGGCGATGTGGAGGCTCAGACCCACTCACTGATTCAGAGAGCTGAGAGCCGGCTGTGGAGCATCAGCAGCAGGTAATCCGATCTGTTCCATCACCAAAAACCTGTAAGAGACACTCTAAAAGTGTGTGTGTCCTCAGATTTTCTCCAAGCGCACTGTTAATGCACTACCTCAGCGTTTCCTATTAAAAAACATCAGCTTTAGTCTCTTTGAACGAGGGTGTAGGGTGAAAATCAGTTTCCCAGCATTCCCCCTGTTAGATTTGTAGTTTAATCCTTTGTTTGTTGCCTACAGCAGCGCCTTTCCCGGGAGAGAGACCAAACCATTCAACAACGTCGAAAGTTGCTTACTTCAAGAGGAAATATGCGGAGGAGGAGGATTTACACGGGGGCCTACGTGGATATTTTCAAAAAGTATGAACCTCTTCTGTCCCTGTTATTGTCCACGGTATCTTTTTAAGGTATTTGCATAAAACTGATCCCCATGTGTTTCATGTCAAAATTTCGAAATGACATTTTGAAATATTACTTCTTGAGGCTTAATTTCACCTAGAGGGTCACTTTCAGTTCCCCCAACCAGATTCATCTCTTATCCAGGACTGAACTGGAACCCTCATGTTCAACTTTATGCAAATTTCGCATCTTCACACACTCTCTCTACATTGATAATGTCCACAAAAAAAAGTTAAAAACACACTTAAATTATCAGCGCTGACTATAAAATCTATGTTCCAAACAATCAATGAAAAACAAAAAAAATACCCCCGCAATGCTTCTTTTTTGAATTCTTAGCTCTGGACTCCAAACAACGTCAAAATCTAAAGCTTCCTGACGTCACATGACGTTTATTGTTTTCATTAGCTCGAGCCAGGTTAGCCGTTGTTCGCAATGGCGGTTTATTTGTGTGCATACAAACAACGTAACAACATGTGGACAGGTCTGTGTGTTCGACTGATTTAGTGAGACACAGATAAGACAGAAGTGCTAATAACTGTGTGTTACTCCACACTCGCTGCTGTTGATGCAGCCATGTTGGATTTTGGGACCACCAGGAGCTTAAAATCCAACATGGCTGCTCTTTGCGTCAACGCTAGTCGCTGAACATGAGATCAAGTGTACCGGATACTGGATCCCTTACTGTACCGTTCACGGCCTTTGTGTTTGTCGTGTGCAGCACCTGATACTGCAGGAGGACCGCAGCTGCATCCTGAAGCTGTCCCTGGAGAAGCTGAGGTTCCTGGAGGACCCCGAGGCCTACCTGCGGCGCTCCGTCCTCATCAACAACCTGCTGAGGAAGATCCACCATGAGGAGGAGGAGCTTGAGGCCGAAGAGGAGGAGGAGGAAGAAGATGAGGTAGAAGAAGAAGCAGGAGAAGAAGAGGTGGTGATAGGAGAGAGGGGGCAGCGGAAGCTGTTGTACCTGGACAGGAAGAGGGTGAAGGTGCTGGTGATGGACTGCTGCTCCCCGCCGTTTGGCCTGGAGGAGCTGCAGCATTACCGGCTGGTGCCCTGCTACCCATCCACCCTGTACAGCCTGGGTACCTGCCCGGGCCTAGCACCCAACCACCAGGTCCTCCTCTACAACCTGGACGACAACGGCTGACCACACCTCGTGGACATGTGCTGTTTCCCACGTACGTACTTTGAAAGGAAAATGTGCCGTGGGCGTACGTCACCTCCTCTCTTCACTTTGTTAAGAGGCAGCGGTGGATTCTCCTTCTGCTTCGGGGTCAACGTGGGTCGGTCTCTGGGTGTTGATGTCCAACTCTGTTGCAGCGTCACTGCCATGTTATCATACATGCCAACGGGAGAGACTCACAGCCGCCTGTCGATGTTGTGTAATTGATTCTTATTGTTATCGTTGCTCATGTGAACCGTGAGCCTATTCAGGGATTTACAGACTTCTTTTTTGATGCACCTTGGCTTGCGTGGAGAATATGAATATGCTTCTGTTATCTTTTTATGCTACTGTGTGATTTATGAAATATTCTGTGTGTAACATTCCCTGGACTGTGTGAATTGTCATGCTATCTCATGGTACTCCTTCTCTGAGAGATGCATTCACTGCCTGTAGGGTAAAACAGCGGTTTTCTCTGCATTTGATGTCCTGTGTTTTGCATTACTTTGCCGCCCTCTGCTGGTGAAATAATTCATCATGAAGCCCTTTATAGTGGCTGATGTGTTCAAATCCTTCCATGCAAGTGCATGGAAAGAAAAGATGGCAACATTTGACTTTTAAGTCCCCTTGTTTAGCATTTCTAAGCAGTATGTGATTGGTTTGTCATACATTATAATTCAGTTGTATGCAGATATGTGTTTATTGACCTAACTCCTCCTGTAGGCACCCATAAATGGAGGCAAAATACAGATATAATACTATAAGATGTCTTCACAGGAGAAGTTACAACTGTCAACAAATGCTATACATTAAGAAATACTTAAAGTGCCCTTATATCTGCGTACAACTACATTAAAGTGTGTTATAAGGTTTATAAAGTGCTTGTAATACTAAATGCAGGGGGTTGGGGGGGGGGGGTTAAAGTGAAGTGTTATAGATAAAGGGAATTATCTTTATTTGGTTTCCCTTTTTAGGTAATAGAACTCATGTTTTGTCTTTTTTTTTTTTAAAGAAAAGGAAACTGGTCTCTCTTCTCATTCTCTTGAGATCCAAGAAGTAAAAAAACTTTTTTGTCTGCTACCAAATCATTTGTACGTGATCAATTTTCAGATTTCAGAGCGCAGAATGTCTTTAGATTGATATTATATTCCATATTTTTTACCATCAGTCCTCTGGTTGTAGCAGCAGGTGCAACCTTGTCACAGAGACTGAGTTTTGCTAAGCCGTCAGAAGATATTTTATTATTTCATGTGGCACAGCGCGTGCTTTATAATATTGACTCATCTTCTGTATGATTATTGATAATTCATCCTCTTTCAGTGTCTCTTTTGTGTGTTTGGAGTGTTCAGTCCAGCCGTTTCTTGATAACAATCACTACAATGGAAAACAACATACTGACGAGAAGCTTGATATTTGAAAAACAATAATTTATATTTTGATGAAAATGCATATTCCATATTTAAGATAAGCTATTTTGAAAAGGGGCACGTCGACTTTTTTCAGGTGATTGATTATCAAATAAAGTATGTGAGGTGACAATGTGTTTGTGTTGTGGTAGGAACATCTATCTATCTATCTATCTATTTATCTATCTATCTATCTATCTATCTATCTATCTATCTATCTATCTATCTATCTATCTATCTATCTATCTATCTATCTATCTAGTTTGTTTTTAAAACGTGTGTTTGTGTAGATTAATATAAAAAGTGTAGGCTACATACATTGATCCGCATAGCGCGGTCACATTACGTCGTGACGTCTTGACACATCAATGAGCGTGCGCGCCGCAACTGTTGCCTTCAAGTGCTCCTACCAAACTCAATATGTAGACTCTCAAATCCTAAATAACCATTGAAGTATCCAGATAGATTTTAAAAAAAAATTATTTCATACCATGTTTATACTTTTGTTTGCATTTCGTTGTTTTCTTTTGTGATAAAAAATTATATATAAAAAAATATTCACTTCGAATATATCACCTCGAAAGGCAGCATACAGCATTCTATATGTATCTATTCAGTTTAGTTGTGTCAGGCTTGGATCTTGGACTTGTTTACTTATTCTTTGATAAGATATTTCCTGATAACTTTAGAGTTTGATATAAACTGTCAAACGAAAACAGGTCAGAATATGAATGTAAGGGCCAGATTCTGTGTCCGTTTGGTTTTAAGTGTGTAAAAAATCGCTAAATTTCCGACAGTAGGAGAAGGCACCAGGGAAGGCTCGCTCCCCTGCGTGCTCAGTAGATCTGTCAGATGCAGGATACTCTGCAGATAGCGGGTCACTGAACGCATCGGGACGCTGTCGAACAGGAACCGATCCGTTTGGTTTGTCTGTTATCGTCTTACCGGAAACATCATTTGTTTTTGTTTTTTTAAATAATACTACCCGCCGTTATAACTTGTTGTTGTTCAAGAATGATTCGGAGTTCTGGCAGAATGCACGGGTTAACTAGCTAACGTTAGCCGAGAGCAGCTAGCGTTTATCGGCCACTGCTTGGGGGAAAGTAGCGGAGTTCGTGCTCTTTTTTTCAGCCGTGTGGGGGGTGAGTGAACCGGAGTAAACATGGAGAAAAACAACCGTATTTTAGAACTGTACCGCTATCTGCAAGACCCCCACCTTGTCGCCCGCTTTCAGCGCTTTTGTGGAGTACGCGGTTCATTTTCGAGAACCGTCTGTGCTGGTAGTACCGTTACCAGTAGCAGTAAGGAACCAGACCGGACTTACTCGCACAACAACGGGGCTTGTCATCATCACATCACCGAGGAAAATGAGAGTGTGAACTTGGCAGTTATTGGAGCTGGGGAAGGGAGAAAGTACCAACAGCAGCAGTGGGTGTTCGAAAGAGGATCACCGATTCAAATGTTCCGAAAAACAGAGGAGAGGAGAGTGATAATGCCCCCCAGAACGGAGCGCATGTGTCCGCTTCGACCGCCCAGGGAGAAACGGTTGGTGTGGGCAGTAACGGCCGTAGCCTCGCCGGGGCCACCGCCGCAGGTCAGGGCGGTCACAGCGGGGTCCGGCCGGACTTTTCAGAGGCAACCGAAACAGAGGAGAGGAAGGCGGGGAAGAGCAGCCCAGTGAAACCCTTACGCAAAAACTCTCTAACGGGCGACGCCGGGCAGGAGTTCCTCATTGAGAACCGGTTCTTATACTACCTGTTCACCTTCGGAACCGAGCTGGGAAACGAGCTCTTTACATCACCTTCTTCCCCTTCGTCGTGTGGAACGTGGACGCCTTTGTGGGCAGGAGGCTGATCATGGTGTGGGTCTGGGTCATGTACCTGGGGCAGTGTACCAAGGATGTGATCCGGTGGTCCCGGCCCGCTTCTCCACCTGTGGTCAAAGTGGAGATGTTTTACAACTCCGAGTACAGCATGCCGTCCACACACGCCATGTCGGGCACCGCCATCCCCTTCTCCCTGTTCTTCATGACCTACGGCCGCTGGGAGGTACAGTAAAACCACATTACATGCCGTCAAAATGTTCAAAAAAGAAGAACTGGAATTTGAAATGCAGTAGCAGAGAAAGGAAGTTAAAGCTAATTCCTCCTGATTTCAACAAAAGAAACTGAGAAAGTTCCTCTTGTGATGTTTCACATACATATCACAACATATTGCATATTCAGAAACACTAGCAACAACTGATGACCAACCCAATAATGATTCTTCCCCCACACACACACACTTTAGCAGGCCAGTAAATGCATGAGCATTATAGAGCAGCAGGGTGAGTCTAGTACTATATTGTGAGTAAAAACACAATATATATTGGCCCATTGCCACTTTTACAGACACACATTTTGAACCATAAACGTCACTTAAAGGAGAATTCCGGTCAATTCCAACACGTAGCTCTGTTGGTTGTAAATGTGTAGTGCTGTCAGTAGCAAGACAAATGAAACCAATCGGTGCAGTCTACACTGTGTTAACCTCCTGCTAGAGTTAGCGCCCAACAGGCTCAAACAGGGCAAGTTTTAAACATGTTTTTAGCCTCTAAACATGCTCGAAATGTCATTAAAAGTGCAAAGTGATTCCTTCTGAGTGAACACGGTGACTCTGACTGTAGTAGATGTGACAGAAAGGCGTGTATCGACTAGTGTGGAAAACAGGAAATAAACAAAGGATGTGCACTGGCTGAATTAACACAACTTTTCTGCCTTTCTGTCAAATCTACTGCAGTCAGAGTCTCTGTGTTCACTCGGAAGGAATCACTGCACGTGGCTAGGCACTGGTAATGACATTTTGAACATGTCCGTAGGCTAAAAACATGTTTATAACTTGCCCTGTTTAAGCCTGCTGGGTGCTAACTCTAGCAGGACAATAACACGGTGTAGGCAGCACCGATTGGTTAGTTTTTCTCTCTACTGACAGACCTCCACATGTACAACCAACAGAACTACGTGTTGGAATTGAAATTGAAATTGAAAATCAACAACTTTGTTGATGCCTTTTATCAATGTTTTTAACTTTTTCTTACATTTTTGTCCCTTTTTTCAACACTTTTTTTGACGTTTTCAACACCACGTAACACTAACTTATTAACTTTAGTTTTACAGTTATTTTTGGGATTTATGGTCAATAAACCTCATTTATAGGAAATTATACCTAATGTTTGAGTTAGAAAAGTAGAAATTAGGAATTATTTAGACTAAAATTAAAGGAATGGATGTTGATGGATAATCAATCACAGACTGGAATATGTCAACTTTTACTCAATACTATTTCAAAAACACTTCCATTGGTTTTCAAATCCTATAAAATTGAATAAGACGCCCCAAAATTAATGAAAGTAGGGATGTGTACTTGCCAAAGAGTGTTGTGTGGAATCAATCATGTGATTTTGGGGAATTAAAAAGAACATGAATATAGGAAAACGGGTCATTTTAACCCAAGGACAACATGAGGGTTAAGTGACGTTTATGGTTCAAAATATATACATTGTTTTCTTAGACTTTGTTGCCGTTTTTTTTCATCTCTTCAGGCATTCCCAACGCCATATGTGTGTCCAAAACAGCAATAGAGCTACATAGGGTGGAATTCTCCATTTAATAACTAAATCCAAACAAACTACAACCCATTTAAATACTGCAGTTTCCTAGGCCACATTATCCAGCAATTGTCTCTGCATACCCAGCAGCATCTCACAGCACGGGATACTGTTGGGCCATGTGGCAACGCTTGATACCGGATCACTGCCCTCGAAGGCTGCTTCTTTACCAATTCATGTGCGGTTGACCCAGTGGATACAGCCGCAACTGTTGAGCTGCCCTTTAATGCTCGTACTGCTGTGAAATCAAGCTCATTGTGTTTACAACAAGACTAAAAGCCTGCCGTTCTGCAGACGGTCCTGTGGTGCTACAGTTTAATGCTTAATACACAGCATAACAGGCAGATAACAAATGTCAACAGAACAATCAACAGAAAACACAGTGACAGTTTTATAGGCAGGCTGGGGAACGCGTAATAACACAAAAAAAAAAAAAACTTTCTCCACTTCCTCAGCTTTGGCCGTGTTAAAAGACAAAATCATTGGACTCACATGCGCACAGGATTTGTTTTAACAGGCATTCTCTGTTGTTGATTTCTGCGTCTCCTCCTATTCACTCAGCAGGAACAACACTCAATTGTGTTCAGCCTGTTAAAGCCAACAGAAAGTTTGTGTAGTCCACTTCCATTGTCTCACTGTGCATCCACTCTGTGAGGGACGTGATCACCAAACTGCAGGAAGTCAATTTGATTCTCATAGAACAGAGAGACAAGGAAAACTCGCTGGCTTCTCATTGTGCTCCTTACACTTCATGGCAGATCTTTGAAACAATGGGTCGATTTATTGTTAGGGAGAAAATTCTCACGCTTGATGTCCAAATGTCCACGGTAGAGCTAATGTGATGTGAATGTGAATCAAGGGTTATCAAGAGCAATTCATTCAATGATTTTGTTGTTAATCTCTTTACCTTTTGGTGGCACCCTGCTGTATTTTCTAGCTTTTTCTAGGCCTGAAGTAGAGGCTGCTGATTGTTTTTTTCCTTCTTACTTTTCAAAGTCTCGGGGCTGCTCAGGATGACGGCCCTTAAGATTTGTAGTGTTGGATGTTATTGTTTTACGCCTCCTCGCATCACTTGTGCTTTACAAGTACTGCAAATAGCAGGTTTATCTGTTTTACGTCATGCTACGTTCACGGCCGTCGCATGCACATAGTAAACAAGCCACCCTATCAGGAAGGCTCATTGGCAGAAATATTCATATCTGCCGATGATGATCATTTTAAGCTTTAACTGTCTGATACCAATGGGCCAATATCATTGTGCATCCCTAATTGTGTTGTTTTATTTTGTGCATCCCTTTGTGTTGTTTTCTTTTGAGCAATTTGCAAAAAAACGCCAAACCTTTGCTGATGTCAGCCTCTAAGATATGAGTATGCTGTTTACATTTTTTTTCAATTTTATCAATAAAAAGTTCCAAATCTGTGAGTTTTGGACGACTTGTTGTACAAAATCAACAAGTTGAACACGTCACCTTGGAGGGGGTGGGTCTGACTTAAATAAGTCATAGGCTAACGGCTTTGATGACTCCTCTGCAACAATCCTGTAGAGACTGCACTGATTACCACTTCTTGTTGAGTACTATTCCCACAATGCCCTGTCATGTTCCAGGCTTTCCCCAGCATTACAAGGGTTAGGTGCAGCACCTAAGCAGAATGAATGGAACTAAAAGACTTTTTCAGATCTAGTGATTGTACTGGGACTTCTTCAACATGTTTGGTCTTTAAGCTTTTTGGGTGTTATTTATCATCTGCTCCAGCTTTTCCAACAGTTTAGACACACATAATAATGTTTGAAAAGATGTGGAAAAAGAGACACAAACTGACTATAAAGAGAAGCCAAATGACCACAGAGACCCAAAACAACCCCAAAGGAAACCAAAATGACCAAAAAGAGACACAAATCCCACGCAGAGACACAAAATATATAGGGACATCACGTTTTTTTAAATTGAAAAACGTCACATTTTCCCCCCTTATGTGCACATAAGTCATCCAAAAAGCTAGGGAAAAGACTGTTCTGCAAATCATTGCTTGATGTTAAACAGTCATTACCTTGATGTGGGTGAAGAAAGCCCAGTGTTCTGAAAGACGACTGTGTGGGACCCCTGGATTGTGTTGTCTGAATTAGAGCAGGGGTGAGATTGATTTAGGACCCTCTGCCTCCCCCATCTGTCTGCCAGAGCAGGAGGTAAGAGAGCCGGCCCTGACCTCCGAGTGTGGGTCTCCAACAAGATAAGACTGATTTAGTGCCTGTAGCTCTCTCATTCTCGCCACCCGCCTTTCTCTACCTGTCAACCTGAGTTTGAAAACACGCATGACATTTCAGGAAAGCTCTCAAATTTGTCAAAGCCTTTGTCCATGTCCATGCCACACACTTTGAACAAAACAATCTCTGTTCAAGGTCTTAATATACCAACTGCTGACTCGCTTGTATGGAACCGCAGATAAGACTGTCTCACGTTTTGAGCCAGATGCTCTCACATTTATTTTGGTCTAACATGTCATTGTTTCACTTTGCCTTTGCACTTTAAATAGTCTTAAATTCAATATGCAGATATCTGCAATGAACACTAGAAATACTGCACCTTGCGTCTGCATTGTCTCCAGAAGTGTAGTGCGTTCCATTTACCAATCAGTACTCAGAAGCTAGAGCTGGGAATTGTTAACATTTTATTTCCCCTCTACACTGTTCACTACGGCAGAAGGTTTTCCTGCCGTTGGCAGGTTAGCGCATGCATGTGGTTGGGTGTGTTAGTGTGTGGAAGATGGCGGACGTGTGTGTCTTAGCTAGCTGTGTACGCAATAAAAGTTTGAACTCCGTAAATGTCGTGGTTTATTAGAAGTAACATTGGTAGCAGAGG
>JABXJD010001152.1:0-108475 GCA_013375575.1 Percina caprodes | reverse complement strand
GGTGAGCCCGGCTAGGCTGGGTCCAGTTGGTCGCTGGGAACGGAGCGTCGATTCTGGTCCGGTCGGTTGGTGGCCAGGTACTTTGCTCTCATACTGGAGGTGTACTGAACAGATGGAGGAGAGTGAGGACAAAAGGAGGGGATAGAGATGGAGTAGAGGAAGAGGTGGGTGACAGAGGTAAATATGTAAGGGAACAAGACAACCAGAAGGACAAATTAAAGTGGGATAAAATTAGAAGCAGGAGGGAAGAGGAAAAGATACATAGATTATGATCAAACCTTATTTAAACTGAAGAATAAAATAATTATTGTAGAAACAGTCTTAGTTAAATGTGAATCGCTTTGATAGATAGACAGATAGATAGATAGATAGATAGATAGATAGATAGATAGATAGATAGATAGATAGATAGATAGATAGATAGATAGATAGATAGATAGATAGATAGATAGATAGATAGATAGATAGATAGATAGATAGATAGATTGATAGATAGATAGGATTACAACGTGTGAGGTAAACAAACACAACAGATATAGCAGAAATTCTTTGACCAGTCATTTGACAGCCGGGGTTTGATTACAACAGTCATTTGTTACATAACAGCTGATTAGGTCTGGATGATGTTATTGTGAATTAGCAGATGTGGTCCATTTTGTCAGTTGTTGTTGTAGTTAGTGCTCTAGTTCTGATGTAGTAGGTTAGCCTGGTATGAGTTAGTGGTCTCCTGTGAGCAGCTAGCTAGTTACTGTAGGAGGTGTGGTTTCCACATCACTGCAGACGCTGATGATGGGTGAGCACTCTGGGCAGCAGCCAGGTTGACAGCCCCGATAAGAATGACGAATCGTGGCCATTTTGGTGGGCACTACAGTTCAACAGTGGAGATGGGAAATGGTGCTCCTGTCACTGTTTAATGGTGAAGGGTGAGGGGGCACAGAAACAGAGGACACATACACCTCGACAAGAAAATGCACACATAGACACACTGTGGGAACAGGGAGGGGGGGAGGGAGGAGGGGGAGCAGGACGTTTGGAGGTTTGGGCTCAAAATCTAAGATCTTTCATCTTCACTGCAGGGTACGGCCAGTTGACGTGAAGTAATAATGGCTAGATTTGTGGATTAAATTGTGTCAGTTCATAGTATTGTAGCCCCAAATCTATACACTTGATACCGCATGGAACAACGTCCACAACTACAGGCCCAGCAGCACCTTGTCAAAGCCGGAATAGTCAACCTGTTTGTGACAAATAGTTAAAACAAGAGGTGCACCTGCAAGACTGGCAGAATTGTGTCTTTTGGTGTTGGAGATAAAAGGTTGATGTATTACAGTTCTAAATTAGAAAAATCCCAAGAGGTTCTCTCAATGATGTCTCTGAACTGGTCATCTGTTGTCAAGTGGTCTACAAGTTCTCCTCACAACCAACCAGACTTACATCAGAAATAGAGGACAACTTTGTGTCTAACCCAACAATTACACTTAACAATTACAAAGAAACGAGTGTCTCTTTTCATGCAAGTGCAAATCCTACTAACAACAGACTTCTTTTCAAACTTCCAGTTATCCCAGGCTGCCAAAATGACCTTCATAAAGGCAATCCATGATCACGGTCTAGTTTGAGCACAGAGGACACTTGCAGTGGTGTAGGGAGAGGGCTACCTTCCAATATCCACACTGGCATGCTATAAAAACAAATGACATATAATGTATTTGTCAACACCATGCTTCTTAAATTATAAAATAAAAGCCATCTCTGTGGGCTCTGCGGTTTTTGAATTTTTCCCAGCTGCACTGTGGGTATTGGAAGATAGTGGAGGGAGAGTGTGTTCTAGAAAGTGTGCACTTACAGAGGGTGGAGGGGACTCCTGCCAATCAAGGTGTTCTCACACCGAGGGTTCTGAAAGTTTGCGTTCTGGCTCCTGTATTATAGAATAAGAGGTTACTGCATGTGGCCACCCTGCCACTGGTGCTCAGTTGTTGAGCCGTTGATCTGTTGTCCATCTGTGGTCTGCTCATGATTACGATTTAATGAGTCTCTGACAAATGGCCTCAGTAATAATTACAAGTCAGGATCTTAAGGTTGGTGGTAACACATAGCCAGGGTTTAAACACCTCTGCCACAGTCCGACATAGTTAACATTATTATTATTATTCCTTCCTAACAATGCACAAAAGACAAACATTTAGTCTCACAATGGGACACTGGCTCAGTAAAATAGTACTTTTATCGGTGTGAGTGTGTACCAACAGGAAACTGGTCTGAGGCACAAATTGTAAAAAAAGAATATATATTGGTAATTTGTAACTATTAAAGGATTAAAAAAGACGACTCAAACATAAAATATTCTTTCATTAAGCTCCAAATGTCCCTTGCATTTAAAAGCGAGTCAAATAAGGGCTATCTCTATATTTATCTATCTCTTATATTTTATGTACAACAGCACAACTGATCACTGATGTTGACAGTCAGACTCCTTTACGCCTTAGGTAGATAATGAATGTCTGAAAAACTGAAGGAACATGGTTCAACTTACAGTATTAATGCAAAGAGATATGTATGGGAGGTTCCCACAAGGAAAATAAATCAAAATGACAGTCCAAAGTTTTTAAACTAGGAAAACGTATTTGTACCCAGGTAGCTTGATATAAACAACACACATTGATCATTGTTCAGTATTTAAAGCTTTGTTTCAGTTTAAAATATAAAAAAAATTTAAGATTGTTGTACCTAAAGGACAAATGAGTGGTTTTCTATGTTTTGGTCCATTAACTATACATCTAGACATCACTGTAAAAACCATTTTCCAAAGTATAGGTCTACTGTTTGTTACTGAGCTGATTTCCTAAGATTATGTTAATCTGGTCCTTTGGCAGGTGGTGTCTTGCTCCTGGCAGCTGACTATTGTTATTGAATGTCAGATTCCACAAGCATGACAAGGTAAAAATAAATATGCTCATAACTGCATAATCACGCAATGATAGCTTATCTTTGACTAAAAAAGCTAATATTCACTTGAAGGGATTAGCTACATATCTCAGGCAAGTGTAAAATCTCAAATTATTCTGGTATGGACCAAAACTATGTGACCACTGTATGCTTCGAAACATAGTCAATATTGTTAAGCATACAGGATTTATTAATGGCCCAAAACATGAAAAACATGGTCCTTTAATGGTCCAAAAAACTCACAATACTACATAATACAGGTACTGTACTGTCCTTTTGTAGTTCTTGTTGCAGAATTAAATTTTTTCCTTAGCAGGACACACCACATATTAGCTTACAGCTAAAATAGTAGCAAGCAGTGGAAGACTAGAGGTATATATGCTTTATATATTGTATATATTGATTGTATTCAGAGCAAGCAGTCCTTTGGCAAACTGTAACACGTAGCAAGCATGGTGAAAGTATTAACTTATACTATGGCGAGTGCAAACCTGAATTCTTTTAACAGGTTTTCTGATAACATTGTGGACTGAAACTGGATGGCTGGCTGATACAGCAGGCAGCAATTTTTCTATCAGCATCAAAGGGAAAGCTAGTAAAGAGAATTCATTTACTGAGAGAAATATTTGTTGTAATAACAACAGACTGTAAATTGTAATTTCCCCTTGTGGGACTAATAAAGGATACATTAATGTGTCACAAGGGACATGCGAGCCATACAGAGCAAAAAACTAGCTATTCTAACTTATCATATTGCAGGAGCGTTGCTATGCTGCTAGTCTGGGTCATAGGGGAGGGGGGGGACAAGCATCAGCTACCTATGGCAGGCAGTGTTCCTGCTAGCCTCTAGCTAGCGGTGGGTGCTAACTCACATGTATTCAGTGACGGGGGCATTGCTGACAGTGTGGGCTGTAGCGGGCAGGCTAGCTTCGCTACCGTAGCTGGAGCCACAGCTGTAGAGACTGGGCATGTGAACGCGGTACAGGTTATCGTGCACACCACCCCGTGAAGCACCCGACTCATCCTCTCCGTCTTCCTCATCCGTCCTTCAATTGGTCAGGTAAGGGCAGGGCACGAGAGGGCATGATGGATAGGAGGGGAAAAGGTAGAGGGGAGGGAGATCCGAGAGAGACAACAAAGTGTAAACAAGTGGTTGAAGAGGAGGTTAGGAAAGCGGAAGGTGTACTTGTACTATGTGGAGTCCCCTGATACAAAAGACTGGGTAAGGCCATGCCTTCAGCACCAAAACAGCTGAACAAGTAGAAAAGGAACATGGGCAGCATTCATCTACAAAACAGATCCAGTACAAGTACAGTGGGGTCTCTAACATTACTACACAGCCCAGAGTGGACCCATGAAGCTGTTTTTTCTTGGGTTACCTAATATTCAACTGTATGAAGATAGTAGACTCTTCCATATCCTCAAAGTTCTCTTAATATGTAGAAACATGCAGACATTTTCTTCATGCAGTCATCCTCTTTTGAAATAGAGGATTCGCTACTGATAACTACTGTCCATTTTAAATTGTCGATATATTTAATCAAATTTTATTCATGCATCACTGAGTGCCCCATAAAACTTAAAGAAAAAACATCAGGAAAAAAGGAGATAACATGGCTGGTTTGGGCAAACCATTTTCAGACATAAAATGGTCAAAAATGTAAAACGGCCAGCAACGTAACAGAATGAGGCATCAAATAAGATATGTGCTGATTTGGAAGTTGGATCTCTGGCTACAGAAATGTACTGGCTTCTACAATGTATGGGTCAACCACAAAATACATGTACATGTGCATATGAAGCCCCTATCAAGGCTATATATTTTTTTCTTCTTTGTTATTTTTTTGGAAGCCTATACCAGCTATCTACACACTAACAAGTCACAGCAGGCTGGTAATGTTTCAAATAAGTAAAGAGGGAGGGAGCTGTATGAAGCACATATTTAGCAGGGCGCTACAGTGTGTCAACAGAGACATGAGGCACAACAGTAGTTACTGCATTGAGTGGCCACCAGATGGAGGTATTTCACTCAGGCAACCAAATGAGCTAAACTGTGCAGCCCATCAAACAGACTCTGCAGTTGCAGCACAGTCAGCCTAATATGCAACCAACCCCACGAGCAGTTATTCTTGATAAATTCGGGGACATTATGGACTATTGTTTAATACCTGCTGGGCCATGCATTAGCATTGCTGGTAATTCACACCCAACAAACAAGCGTAAACACCACTGTTGTGGCACAGCGGTTTCATAATTCAAATCATTCACCAGAGTGAAACTCGTTACAGCATGTATTGTCTAGAGCTCTTTGCACTGAAAATTATTTGTTTGTTTGAATGGCTATGTGGGCGGGCCATTTATTGGACCATAGGGTCGTTTAATGTCCTTGATATCCACCATCATTCGCTGAAGCCCAAAGCATTTCCAAATCAGGACAGGGAGAGAGGAGGAAGGGACGGAACAGAAGGAGGAAGTGGGGCACAGAAAAAAAAACGTGGTGACACACAATCTAACACAACACTGGTTGCTCCATGTTCAAAGCGGAGAAAAGAAAATGAGAGATAAGTACAAACATAGAAACAAATAATCAGCCAGACTGGCAGTGCTAATGGAAAACAATAAAATAATCAAAACTGGATAGATGCAAAGACAGGCAAGAAGACGGACAAAAAATACAACAGCCCAGGAGGCAAAAACACTTAAAGAATGACATGCATGGGCACCGGGAAGATTCTTTATGGGTCTTTCCACTGTTTTCAGGTCATAAGATGAATTGAGTTAAACAATTAAGAAGTTAGAACAAGTAACATGTTAGCTGTCAGTGCACAGATTTATTGAAGAGATAGATTTAGAAATGTACATGCTTGTGCGAGTCTTGTGTGTTTGTGAGAGAGACTGTATGTGTGTGTGTGTTACCTCTTGCCAGGCCAGGTATGTGGCACACTGCACACAATGGAGGAGAACATCAGAGCAGTGACAAAGGAGAAGAGAACCAGGTAGATGACACCCTCCACCCCGTCATAACACAGCCCAGTCAATGCCTGAACGTAGTCCTACATTGAGAGGAGAGGAGTCAGTTGTGAAGAAAGTCTTGGATTTGAGGAGTTTTCTCTTCTTATACAAAACACAAAGTGACTCACCATGTGTAGGCTGCGGCAGTCGACCAGAGCAGTCAGCTGGTGAAGACCAACCTCAGTGGAATTCAATACAGACTGGATTTGCTCCAGACTCCCCTGCACACAAGAGGCAAAGGTTACACTCACGTGCTCAAATATAGATTTCCGCCTTCATGTACGTCCTCACACAGCAGATAAACACGTGGCACTTTCGTAACCAACACTTTTATCACGCTCCCACTAACGCAAATCCACTCATCCGTAAAAATAAAGACCTACAGATCATTGCACACACAAGCACACACACCTTGGTGTTGGCATGGTCACGTGTTGCTGATCTCAGTAGCTCTGCCACATCATCCTGCATCTCCACCAATGCTTTGTGACTCCCTGACAGCCTCTACAAAACATACAGAGAGAGACAAGAGACATAAATGGGGGTAAAAACACACACAAATACATATTTGCGTTATTTGATTGCTTTATAGGTTTAAGAAGGTAAATCACCTACAATAAAGGAACCAAAGAGAAATGCATTCTATAAAAGAATCAAAAGATTAACTTCAACAAGAGGCTGAAGTTACCTGCTGAAAGGGGTTAATTTGGCCAGGGCTGCACCTCAGGTAATACTGCAGAATATCTGGGAATTAATCAATAAATACATGTCAATAGAATACTTATACATACATTTAAAATATAGTTTAATGAATGAAACACTATCAAAAGTATGTATTAAGATTTTCTAAGCCTACAATCTCTCTATGGAGGCTTGTTAGCAGTATTACTCAGGCATAATTGTGTGTGTGTGTGTGTGTGTGTGTGTGTTACAGAGGCAACATCTGTGCTCTACAGAGCGGAAACAACTGACAGACAGCAGAACTCATTAGATGAGTGCAAAGAGAGAAGTGAGGTATGGAGAGGAATAAAGGGAGCAATTGAGAGGTAAAGAGGGATATAAAAGGATGAAGAGAGAGAACAAATCAGATAATGATCCTAAGTGGAAAAGCCAAAATGTGCTCTGACGATTTATTTATTTTTTTCACATTCGGGAGAGGCAGGAGGAAGAGGCTGGGAGAGAGTGTAGGATTGCTGATGCACTGCAGTCAGCGGAGAGAGAAAGTAAGAGCTTTTAGATACCAGAGTGTCAGTCAAACACAATCCCTTTGGATACACTACAACGCACACGCTTGTTTCTTAAAATAGAAGCAACATGTCAGGGTGAGATTCAACTGTCAGTGTGGATAATATAACTAAATAAAAATCTATTCAAGATATTTCTGCTTACTTGTCAACCTACATTATCTGCCTATGAGCCGTCCATTGACCAATCCTATCTTAATCCTTCATTCTTCAAATTCCAGTATTATAAATAACACTACCAATCACATGTTACATTACATAATAAAATGTGTTTCTACAGCAGTGGCAAAGGTAAGTCATCCCCAGTTGTCATAAATATGAGCAGTTGTGAAATGAGAATGGTACACAGAATCTTTGTTTTTTATCTCTTATGAAATACTGGATTGTTTCATCTCTAAAGGCCTCAAAAAATACTTCAACAAAACAATCTGAGGCAGTCTTTGGTTGAAGTGCTCTCAACAAATGGACATTTTACGATTCACAAGCCTAAAAGTTTTGGAAACAGTGTTTTCTAGTACAAAAACCTTTGAAACAGCTTGAAACCAGTTCATTGGTTCTGTATTTTCTTGTCTGCATACCTTGGTTGATGACAGCGTTTTCCGTGGTTACCCTGGTGATGTAGGTATCTGGGGAAACGCAGAAGTCGCTGGCGGACTGTAAGAGGGTAAACACATATTACACATAAGGTTAAAGCAACATCCATGCTGAACACACTCGCTCAAGCACTGAGAAAAGATTACATCATTGCAGGACCAGAGAGCTCTGCAATGTTGCCATGGTTACACTTACAGCAGCGACAGCCAGTTCCAGGCCGAGAGACCCCCAGCTGATTATCAGAGTCAAAACACCCAGCAGACACACTCTGAAGGACACACAAATACATATTTTTAAAGATTCAGCTTACCAACATGAGTTGCATTACACAGTTTTAACAGACACAGGTTCAGAGTTGGCTCATCCAATAGGAGCAACATTTGGGGCATGATGTGAAGGAGCTTACCCTATCAGAGTGCCTCTAGAGTTGCGTATAAGGCCGAAGAGCACCAGAAGACAAATGAGTACATCAAACAGCAGCAGGCTAAGGTACCCCAGCCACCTGTAAACATACAAATGTACAACCACAGTGTCTCATACAAATAGGGGATATTTCATAACACACTACAAATAAGAAAATCACATTGGCCATAAAGTAGAGGGTGGCAGTCTTTTGGGACTGAGCAAATTTAACACACACCACAAAGGACATTTCCCATAAACCAGGGTTACAATCAAATCATGAGTTGTACATTTCAATGGTTTTACCATGCACCCTCCAGCCAATCTGAAATGAATTTCCATCTGCTGAAGACTTCTTTTCATGCTTCTTGAAAAATTGTTAATTTCTTATACTGCACTGTAACTTTTATTCTTATATTTCATATCTGTCTTATTCTATTATTCTTATTCTACCAATGTTTTAAATTTTGAATTGTTTTAAACTGCTCTTTCATGTTTAATGTAAAGCACTTTGAATTGCCTTGTTGCTGAAAAGTGCTATACAAATAAAGCTGCCTAGCCTTAGCAAAACCATGGTATAATACTGGATGCATTGTAATATATCTTATATAATATATATAACATCTTACCATAACTTTGTTGACCCCCTGAACAGATCAGTTTTCAGTTCAAGCCAGCAGATACTTTTTGCATTACACCCACATAGCATTACTTGTTAGTACTGACCTGTAAAAATCAAAAGCTTCCGTCTTGCGGGCCAAGTCCTCCAGGGAAACTTCAGTATTGGACCAGAAGGGAATATCCACCATCAGCCTTACCAGCTCGTCCAGCTGTCCCTGCAGCTTTTGTACAATGGACACGTAGTCTGTCTGCTCCTGGAAAGCTGTTTCTAACTGGACTAAGCTCTCCTCAACTGTCTGGTTTAAGGCTAGGGCACTGTCTGACACCTGGACATTAACAGAAAAGAGAAATTAACCTTAAAACGGCCATGAATCTCTTGTTTAAATTTTAGTTTTTATTGGATCCTGAGAAAGTGTAAGGATACAACAGGTTACTCACCAGTTTCTCCACCCCTGACACGGTGCGGTTGGCATGACGGAGGGAGTATGCCAAACGATTGGCCCCATCACTCGACTCCCCATTTCCGTAGAATCCTACAGCAATGCCAGCGCTGGAAGGCAAAAAACAGGAAGTGCCAAGTGGCAATGATTAATTCAACCATCAGATGGCATCAAATTAATCAATATGGGTGAATGAGTTAAAATATTGTCTCTCCTTTTCTCACAGTGATACATGCATTCAAAAACAACAACACTGCAGCAGAGTGAAGGTATCAAGGGCAGTCCCTCTGTTAACCAGCAACAGGGGGCGCTTTGGTGTCACAGTCAGGCCATCCAGCAGACACAGGACTACAAAACCAGGAATGATTCTCTCATACTCTCTCTCACACACACACACACACACACACACACACACACACACACACACACACACACACACACACACACACACACACACACACACACAGTCTACACAACAATTGGGTCACCAGACCGCACATAATATGATCCTTCTGCAGCTCTGCATCCACATTCACACACGCTACAATATCTGAGGGTCCTGGCCCCAACACCTCTTCTTCAAAAATCATGTACTCCTTAACCATGTTCACACCACAACCAACCCCTCGTCCACCCAACACCATCACTTCCAAAGAAATCTCCTTTACACTCTCTATTTCTTCACATCTACTGTAACCTTCTTTCCCCACACAGCCCCTCCCCACGATGCTCTTATTTTCTCACTCACCCTGTAAAGCTCTTGTAGCCCCCTCTGTTCTCTTTGTGTACTGTATGTGTGCATGTGCACATGTGTGTATGACTGCACTCACTCTTTGTATTGATGATGTCTCTGTCTGCACACAACAAACAGGTTTGTGGAGGGAAATTTATGACCATTGTTAAGGCAATTCATTCTAGCCCATTAGATCTTAAGTAGCCCCCATGTTACAGCTGGTTTACACACACGCCTTTGTGTAAGTGTGTGTGATTGTGTGTGTGTGTGTGTTTCAGAGCTTTACGAGGGACTTTATGTGTTCATGTGACATAAAACGACAAAAACAGACAAGACTTGAAAAGAAAAGCTGACTAAGGCATGGAGGCACATTAACGTGTCATCTCAGTCAAACAGTAAATCATCTCCCTCCACTGTTGTTTAATCACATAGAAAAACAAACATACATCACGATTATTCCTTTGAGAAACAGCAACCTGTTCTGAGTGTTGCAAACTCAGAAAGATGGAGCACTGCTTTAGTCTCTGCTTCAGTCCATTTTTAACTGAAATGGACTGACATCATAACACTAAAAATGCTCTGCCGTACCAAAATGAGCATACTAAAATGCACACAGCTTAAGCTCAGTAGATGAGACTGTAAATGTTGAAGTAAGTCCAAACCAACCTGATCCAAAATAAAAGCACCCAATTAGTTGTACACCCAAATTACATATCTTATTTTTTACTGAGTAGTGACAGTGCATCTTGATTACACAAACTGCTACTCCATGTAAACAGTTGACAACATAATATACAAAAACCTAATCCCACTACTACACAATACAGTGAGATAATCAGCATTATAAGACTAGGGCAACAACTAAAGTTTTTCTTTAGGGACCAATCCGATAGCCTGGTCCTATCAGACTCTCGTACATTTCATTTGTACAGAGTCTGGCCAATCTCCACTGACAAGTGTTAACGGGTACTCTGTTGAAGTTTAAAACTATTGGATCTGCCCAGAGCCACTCTGGCTCTGCCATAACCACATCGACAGATCCAGACCGACAAGCCTTATATGCATTAGCATCAGTAGCATTAGCCTCATAGCGTTAGTCTTAGCCAACTCCTTCACCAAAACGGAGCGAGCTGGAAAATCAAACTTTTCCAAAACCCCGTGGGGCAGAGGGCCACAACATCATGGCCACCAAAAAAAAAGTGGATATTCGGCAGCGTTGCCACATCAGACCAAATGGCTTTGCTCGCATCTTTCTCAGCTGCCAATACGGAACTACAACTCTAGCGCACGGCCTCAACGTCATCTCAGCCACTCCCTCTGTTCGCTGATTGGACCGCCAAAAAATTGGCTGGAGAAAACCCAATACTATGCTGCGAACCCAGACATACTATGGAAGGGAAATGAAAATTGAGCGCCCGTAGCAGGGCGGATCATGTAGATGCACCGACAGTTTTGTTGATATTACATAGAATTTACGCACTATAGCTTTAATTACCTCGTTGGGTATCAGCCATTCCTTAACCGATCCACATACAAAGTTACAATCCTTAATATGTTCACGATCAAACACCACTTTTTATATTAAGTATTGTTGGCATTTATTCAGCAATTAACATATTTACATTCTGTAATAACCTCTCTATTTAGTAGCCTTGATCATTACTGGGGGTGCCCGCCATTTCCATGCTGGATTCAAATTCCATACTTGAAACAAGAGTAACCATGGGTGTTGCCAAATTAACCAGAACTGACATTTTAGGAATGATAACTATAAATAGTTTAACAGAAGTCTCAGTCTTAGAGCTGTCAGTTACATGTATTCAGTCACAGCCAGCTGCAGTTTCAGTTCTGATTGCAACAGCATCCCTGGCCTCATGTCACCTTACATAAAAAATGAAGGAGCTCCGAGCAGTGTGATGAATCATATTTAAATCTGGGGAACAGTGAGCACTGGTATCACAGGAGTACTTGGTATGGCAGATACTCTGAGCTGACATATCGGAAACAGCATTGGAGAGAAAAAAAGATGTATCCCCAATTTCTCATTGAGTTATCTCTCAGTGCTTTTTTAGACAAATAAAGGAATCATTCTGCCTATAAAATGTCAGAAAATAAAGAGAAAAACATAACTTCCTACAGCCTACAACATCTTAGAGTTACCTGATTGTGAAATGTATTCTTGAGAAACTGGAAAGATCTTTCTTTTAATAACTGCCTTAAAAGAGTGTTTGATAATCAAAACGTCTGATTCATTTCCTGTTGATCGACTGATCCTTTCAGCACTATATACATGTAGCACAATAGTAAACAACAAGATACAGCTTCTTTTATCCAAACCAAACACTGCACCTGCACACAAATGGAGGAAGTCCACATGTGGTTGGTGTGCCAGAAATAAAGTATGATGTCATATTAAATTGTGGAAAAAGAATCTAATGAGCACAACCACACGGACACACACAAACACACACACTCACTCAGATTCATATCAAATATTCAATAAGAAATGTTATAGCTAATCATAAAATATTAAGAGCTGCAAAAACACTCTTCAGCACTGAGTCATGCCAACACACACACACACACACACACACACACACACACACACACACACACACACACACACACACACACACACACACACACACACACACAGACAGACATAGCTCCCCCTGACTGTATAATTCATTTCTCGCCTCTGCATCAAAATCTGCTTCTGTCTCCATGGCAACCTTTCTAGGCCAGGAAGAAGGACTATCAGAGAGAAATAATAAATATCGGAGGGGGACTAAAAGGGTAAGAGAGAGAGAACATGTAGGGGAGGGAGGGGCAGAAAATTGATGAGGGAGTAAATAAAAGAGGAATAGTTTGTATGTCTGTGTGTGCAAAGAAGAGCAGGGTCCACACAGCCCTGTATCTCTGGTCAAAATAGTCTCTAGCCTGCTGCTGGGTCGATTGGGTGAAAGATCACAATGTACACAACTTTCAGAGTCAGATAAACACAAAGTGAAGCGTAACCACTAGGGGTGGGGGGGAATATCAATACAGCATAGTTCCGCAATATTTTCCGTGGCAATACTGTCTCGATACATAGGTGCCAAGTATCAATCTTTTATTATATATGTATGTGTTGGTCAGTTTGTCTGTTGGACAATAAAAGTGAAGTGATATGAACAAACAGAGAGATGTATCTTTTTAGATAAAACAGATGTTGACAAAGTTTCCTTTCGGGGAAATCATTTGAAATTGGGAAAAAATAGAAGTTGGAAAAAAGGTAATGAATTGCAATATATCGCAGAATATTGCAATATGTTTAAAACTGCAATAATATCGTATCGTGACATAAGTATCATGATGATATCGTATTGGGAGGCGTCTGGTGATTCCCACCCCTAGTAACCACCTGTTTGGCTCCTGGTAACACCACATGGGCTTTGTTGCTTAAAGAAGACTGTGTGGACTTGACTGGTGCAATGTAGGTAGATTTTTCAGTATTTATGTTGAGTACATATGGATGCTGTCCAGAGAAAACCTTGTACCACCAAAATGTTGGCTTTTGCAAGAAGTGAGAAATGCTTGATGGCAATAGATTTACGTACATTATCACATTATTTTAAAATGTTCATACAGTTTCCTCAGACTGAGGACTTCTGTTTCCTTTTGAAAGAACTGAAAAAATTATGTGCACTCTACCACTACTGCTCTACATGAGTAACTTCTGTTTAGTATCCATTATTCCTCCCAAAACTCACACAAGAGCACATCAGCAGTAGGTGGAAGGAAACATAACTATTAATGCAAGGAAATGGGTAACTATGTGACTCAAACATAGTGTCTGTCTTGTGCAGTAGTAGTTTTAGTTTAGTTAAGGCTGTACTACACAGAGCCAGCAAATTGGTGCCATCCTCCCGTATCAATGCAGAGAAAGAGAAAACCCCACTTGAGGCTCCAGGGCAATTCCTTTGAGAAAGATTCAACGTATCAACCTTTTTCTCACTCAAGCAATGTTATGAAAACAAATCATATAGTTGCAGCAATTGCAAGGGACAAGGGTCAGTAGGGTTGAACATCTTTAAATAAAAAACTGTCTGTATAGACGGTGTGTTACTGTAAAGGACGTTTTTATGCTCCTGCGTCGAATCGACAGCGTGCCTCTCTGCGTCTACACCGAACCCTAAGCCGTAGCCTGATGTGCACCTCTCAAAAAATTTAACTACACGTTGCGGCGGCGCACGTGTCTCGGCCGTAGCTTGGTAGCGTTGCATTCCCCCCCCCCCCGACTCATTTCCTGGTTCTCCTTTTCCATAAACAACATGAAATCAAGGAGAGGGTTAACTTTTCCTGCGAAAGATGCCTCACCTTGGTCAGAAAGAACAGGGGAGACACTTTGTTTCTCTCACTATGGTCAGTACTCGCTCCAAAGCTTATCGCAGCCACTCTCTCACTTCTACCTCTACCATACACTCCCCACACACAGACATGCCGGCTTGACGCACACACCAGCGCGTGTGTAACCACCAGGCCACTTACGTAGGCTACGGCAAAAGCTCTGCGTGGAGCTTTCAGAAGCATAAAACTGCCTTAATGGTATAGCCTCTCACCTGCAGACAAGCGTGGCAATGATGACGCACCAGGCGGTGCAGCAGCAGTCAGCGCTGGGCTGATGGGAGTGCGTGTGGGAGTGCGAGGAGTCGTCACTCTTGCGTCGCCGGCAGCAAAGCCAGAATGAGTAGAAGAGGAGGAAGATGAGGTCCAGGCCTAAACACAGCAACGCCACAGCCCCGAGCAGCAAAATGGACTAGAGAAAAGGGGGATTGAGAAAAGACAAAAAAAACAGTAAGTTGCAACAAACAATTTATGAGGTTACAATTTACAGATATACAGTTTATGTTGTACTTTTTCGGTGGAACTTGGAGCTGGACTCAATCAGTCCTTATCAATGAGGAAGTGGCTCAGATATACAGGAAGCAAATTAGCTGATATGAGCAGAAACCAGATACAAAGACCGGCCGCATGATTTTGTTTTTCCAGTGCAGACAGACACGCACAGATAGACAAACTGTGTTCCTCTCTCCAGCTATCTGAGGCCAGTAAATAGTGGCTGTTAAGTAGGTGTTTGATGGATACCATGAAAAACACATTTGCACACCATCAAACACGCACACCTCCATAGAGTGAGCGGAAGCAATGCGGTTGAGGAGCTGTGTGCTCTAGAGACCCACCACACAGATCACACACCCTCCAAAAGCTTTGAAGTGTAAAAGAAGGGAAGGGGTGGTGGGGGCGGACAGAAGCAGAAGTGAGGGAGGGAAGTAAATTTGGAACCAAAAAAAGGCTGGAGAGACAGAAAAGGAAGATGTGAAAGAAGATGACTGAACTGAACACAAAAAGGGAATACAAGGGTAAAGACAGACATGATGGCTGTTACAACAATTTGCCTGGAACAGATAAAATCTTTTTTTTGTATCTCTCACTCAATCACTCACTCACTCACTCACTCACTCTCACACACACACATACATACACAGACACTGCAATGTTAGTTCTTTCTCAGCTGGGAATGTCTGGAAAAGTAATTGTACTGCAGGACCATGGAGAGACAAAGGCACGTTTCTGGAAAACCAAAATGTCCACCTGCTAGACTACTTAGAGTAGACAGAGGAATTGTGCCACCATTCTGCTAGAAACTGCAACAGTGTGATTCTGAGGACTCGTCCATGGATGATAACAAAATCTGACTCCACCTCTAAGATCCTCACAGACTTCCAGGCTTACCAGGCTTCTTAACTATTGGATTTTGTGCTGACCTGATTTTTCCTCACTGCCAGCCAGCAATTTCCTCACCCTGCAACAATTTTTGCAACTCTACTGTAAATACAGTCTGTGTCTGTTTTAGACGAGTGTATGTGTGCCAAAATTTATATCAGATTCAAAAATGCATTAGATATAATGTTTCCTTAAGTAAGCCCATATCAGGGATGCAATCTTGGGCAAAGTAAAGCATAATATCCTGGCGCAGTTCCCTCTGATCGTTGCATTTCTTTCTTGTGAATTGCTGGTTTATTTTACCTTCACAGGCTTTGAAAAAGTATTAAATAAACAAGAGGAAAAGGAAAAACTGAACTTAACTAGTGAACTGGTCACAATCAGTAGACATTTCCAATGGTTGATGAACCGGGGTTGCAAGGAGACTTTCATTTTGAGGGGTCACAAGCCAAAACTGTTTCAGGGTTAACAACACTACATGTCTACAGCCATGCTAGCTGACATATGACAATGCTAACATGATCATGTTTTGCAGGTATAATGTTTTTGCTAATTAGCACTAAACACAAAGTACAGCTAAAGCTGGCGGGAAATGTCATTAACTGTGCATGTATTTGGTCTTAAACCCTTTTAGGTCATCATCATATCAGCACTATATGACCTGATGAAAATGAAAAGAGATCGCCAAAGTCATTACAAATTATCCTCTGGATACCATGAATGTCTGTACAAAATGTCCTAGCAATCCAACTGATAATTGTTGAGATCTGTCAGACCAAAGTGGTGGACCAACCAACCAACTGAACACTATTGCTGCATGGCTAAAAACACTGAAATCGCCATAAAGAATAATTTATGATTTTATTAATGCTAAATGTGATCTGTTGCTTAGGTCAAATATGGCTTCTTATATCTTTAGACTGATTTGGCATGCTGTTTTTCCTATGAAATTCCTGAATTTCAGAAACATCACAGAAATAACTGCTCAGACTAACGAGTCACACTAGAGTCAGCTGTTATGCTGTCACTAGCTTGTCTTCGAAAGGCACAAATCTCTTTTCACGCTGAGAAACAATGCAGCCTAATACGGTCAGCATTTCCAAGTAAAGTGTGGACTGTGGCAGATGTATAACCAGACCAACAAAGGGCGCTGCATCAATTCTGGAGGGCTACAGCCAATCCAGGCAGGCTAGTAGGTCACTAGGACACTACAGTAGAAAGGATACAATATGATATATACTTGGATGTGATCTGCGGTGGTGTAATGTGACGTCTGAGGGGAGAGAAGAGGGCTAATCTTCCAACAGCAGTCCAAACCACATCTCTCTGTCCCTGCTGGGTCATCAAAGTACTTCTATTGTACATCTGATACATTAAAAGCATTGACATTAACCTGAAATATTCACACTGAACAGGCAGTGGAGACAATCTTAGTTTAAATAGTATTGAATGATGCACAATAAACCATAAGGAAAAGCCTGCATTGTGTGTCAATTCTGTTTCTGTCATTACCACATTATTATTTTCCCATGGGAAAGCAGTTGGTTAAGCCGGGCTGAGTGAGAGGAAATAGGTTGATTGCTTTTCCCAGACTGCTTTTCTCCAACAGGTTAAAGAAGATGAGTGGAGGATGGAAGGAGAGGATCCTGAGGGGAGAGGAGGGGGAGATAAGCTCTGTAGATTCCTGGTTTCTGGTATTATCCCATGTTATTATCTAGAAGCTTAGTGCTAGAGTCAAGGCGCACTGTTCTTCTCTAATGGGTTGTTTGACCTCTTGTAGCTTTAAAATAAATGTTAGGGCTTAATAGCATATAGAGTTAAATGCATTAAGCTTTGCAGAGTGAGAATGAAACCTCATGCTATATAACCATGGATGTTTTCATGGCATATATTTATCATAAATCATGCTAAAAGTGATAATGGGATAATGGATACAGTGATATATAGAGGATAGTGTTATGATAAAGAAAACTGTATTATTTGTATTAATGAAGTAGCAGAGTAGAGAACTGTAGAGCTAGCAAACTAACTGTCAACTACTTTGATAATCAATTACTAATTTCAGTTATTTATCAAGCACTTTTTAGTCCTATATAATAATTAACATATTATCATTGGGTTTTACATTCTTGGTTGAATAAAAGAAAAACAATGTGACCTTCAGCTTTAAGAAATTAAAAACAGCAATCTTTTTTATTTTGTTTTTCTGAAAACTTTTTTTTCTAGCTATTCTAGTAAATGCCCATTACAATTACACAAAGCCCATAGTGAGTGCTTGTTCTTTGCACAAATGTACTTAATTTGCTGTGATATAAAACAATGACAAGCAGGGAATGCTTCCATTTGAGAGGCTGCGACCACTGAATGTCTGGCACTCAAAACTGTCAATCAACTAATCAGGTCAGTATAAGTGTGCATATAAAGCAACACCAGATGATCCAGCACTGTTTATGTCTGGTGTATGGGCTTAACGTTAAACTTAAAATCTGACAAAGGTCCTGGTCTGTGCAACCACTTCACTCTGCTACCACTGTGTATGATGTCCGCTAGGTTAACTGTCAGGCTGACAAACCATCAGAGCAGATTAAGCTTGGATCAATTAGCTACTAATAAGCATGGTGAGCTTGGTTGGGCATGTGTGTGTGTGTGTGTGCATGAGTGTGTGTGTGTGTGTGTGTGTGTGTGTGTGTGTGTGTGTGTGTGTGTGCGTGTGTGTGTGTGATGTAAGTGTGTGCACATCAACACTACTGGAGGTCAGCTTGCAGGCTGGAGGAGGGGCTAAATGTTAAACGCCCAGGCACAGTGATCTACTTTCAATCTGTCCATTTAAGTGTGTGTATGTGCACGCCTGTAAGTGCTTGTTGTGTGTTTGAGCTGACAGGATCAATCACTTCCACGTCAGTGAGTTGACCTTGCATTCTTTCTGCCTGTGTGTTACTCTGTAGTCAAGCCTTGCCTACTATCCACTCAACTACTTTCCTGAGGCGCTCACTGACCTCAAGTACATTCTGCTAATATTCACCTGTATTACTGTACTGGGTCAAAGAGCAACCAAAACACTAACTGCTAAATCTGTATTCAGACAAAGGCCTTTGATAACCAACCATATGTCTATTTTTAATCACAAAAAAGACGTATAAAAAAACAAAAACAGTAGCACTTTTTTATTTTGATGCACTTTGATCCTTTAAAAAATTCTATGGTACAATGTCTTCCACTGTGCAAACTGTAGCATACTTTTCAAAATACCAATTATAGACTTACTTTCCACTGCTGGGAATATGTGTTATTACTGGTCACATGATTCCTTTGTAATGTTCTGCAGCTGTTTTACTGTGGCTGGTAGCTGACTCTGCGATTCTACTATAATACAAACAGAAAGACGCACACACACACACACACACACACACACACACACACACACACACAGATAGACACACAAGCTATTCCAATTTCTTACAGAACCTCAGGATAGGAGCTCCTATTTCAGCTCCTCAAAAAAATAAGAAAACAGTTTTCTTGTAAAAAGAGATGAAGTCAGCATCCCAAATAAAGTCAAATTCATCAGAGACCAACTGCTCATGTAAATAAAACCTAAAAGTTTTTTCATTGTTTGTTTTACAGAAAAAACTGCATAGAATAAAATTAGTGAGTGAGGGAGCGAGCAAGTGAGTGACATTGTGTGAGAACAAAGTTTTGAGCAGCTTCGGGGCTCAAGAGCAGAATACAGATGAAGCTGTGCAAAATCACATCAGAAAGAAAAACACTACACAGAAGAATCTCTCTATTGTGTGGGAATGTGTGAGTGTTGTGATGACGGACTCAGGACACTGAAGGACACTGTGTGTGTGTGTGTGTGTGTGGTTCTCAGCTGGATGAGTGGATGCATGAAAGCCTTTGAGACAGATATACTGAGCCAATCTAAAGACTGGCTTCAGTGAAAGAAAGAAAGAAAGAAAAAGAAAGAAAGAAAGAAAGAAAGAAAGAAAGAAAGAAAGAAAGAAAGAAAGAAAGAGCGCATTCTTTCACAACAGACTACAGCCCTCCCCTTCCCACTCTCTATCCCCCCCTTCCCTCCCTCCGCCCCTCCCCCAATCCAATTCAACCTTCTTCTTCTTCTTCTCACCCTCTATCCTTCCCTCCCCCCATCTAGCCAGAATTAATGATTTCAACCTGAATAGAACCCCTATATTCACACACACACACACACACACATACACACAATAACACATGCACACACACAACCCGAGGGAGATCTGTGACCTCACCTCGACAAACAACACAAAGTGCTAAATACGAACTGACACAGAAAGTGAAAATACTGTATGTGGCATGTATATATATGCACAACTGCTACAAATAACGTACAAACAAACATATGATCTTAGTGCAGGATACTCAGTGACATAGAAACAGCCCCGTCTGTTAAAATATGTCAGGATGTAATTAGTCCAAAAGGGGGTCCTTAAAATTCCAGTGGTCGCACACATTGACACACACTCTTACAAAGGCCCTTAGTGAAACATTGAATAGCTCGCAGGAAGTGGCTATTTGGCAATTTAGAAGCACCTCCCATGGCTCATCTGGCCTTCTGTCTCTCTCATCTCGCCTCCAATCAGTCTCTTTTTATCTTTCACACTCCTCCTCTCTCCCTGCTTCTCTCTCCAGTTCCCATCTCCCCCTCTTGTTCATGGCCATGGGTGCCTTCCCACGCTCAGCTCTTGAACTTGCACGCCCTCCCTCCTCTCCCCGTACATGTCAGCAAACTACATTGAGGGGTGACTGCTGCCCATGAAATGTGGGATTCTAAACAATGTGTTTCGGCTTCGTGTGGGTTCTCAGAGCTGTGTTTTCTGGTGCAGAGACCTGGAAGTCACCTTGTTTGAGGATTCAAATGAAATGCAGCAAAACTGGGCTAAAGCCCCTCTCTGAAATAGAGCTGCTCTCAAAGGCGCTGCAGACTCAGTCAGTGTTTTATCACAGAACGACTGTGATTAGTTTGATGCTTTGAACTGCTTCTAATGCTTGTTTTTGGTTCCTAATAATTTGTTCTTTGAATTGATTGATCATTAATCCAATAAAAAGTCAGGAAATAGTAAAAATGTCCATAATATCTCTCTCTGATATTGGCATTAATAAATTACTTATGATTACCAATCTTGTTTTTCTGCATATTGACAATTTCAATTTTATTTTATTTATAGTATCAATTTATAGCAAGAGTTATCTCAAGACACTGTACAGATAGAGTAGGCCTTGACCACACTCTACAATTTACAAGGACACAACATTTCTGGTAATTCCCTCCAGAGCAAGCATTTATTACTGCGACAGTGGCGAGGAAAAACTCCCTTTTAGGAAGAAACCTCAGACAGTACCAGGCTCTTGGTAGGTGGTGTCTGACAGGGCCGGTTAGGGGTGTAATGAATAGTGGCAATAACAGTCACATTAAAATATAATAGAACAGTGAGTAAAAATAGTACTTTGTAGTAGTTCATGGCATAGCAGGGCACTGCACAGCGTTACAGGGCACAGCAGGACGCAAAACAATTTGGTGTCCGCACTTCTTGTAATGTGACATTTGGAGAGCCAAGCAAGAAATGCCTACTAGGTACTCCTCATCAGACTGTCTAGGATCATTTGACGGAGTTGCAAGCAGTTCATAAAAAGTCAAACTCTCTAGTATTAAGAATTAAAAAAAAAAAAAAGTAAACTGTGGTTTGACAATTGAAGATCGGAAGAACGTTGTGTGGCGATACGGCTTTTCCGGTTAGCTTTTTACAATGGCGGAGCCCGACAGATACCGCTGGACCAAGTCTCTCCACAACCTGCCTGAAGTCACCTACAACAATGTGATTTAGATTGTAAATGAACACTCTCAAATTAAAAAACATTTTGAAAATGGCAAAAAAAAAGAAGGCAAAAGGTACAAGACCGCGTACAGACCTATCAGAGACTTCAATGGTAGAAGCTCGCTCTAGCTGTTTTTCTCCATAAAATCGCAAATAAAACATGTTTTTCTGAACAAGGTTGATTTCATACAGACTTCTGGCTTCTACAGGAGCAGAAACTTTCACAACCACGCAGCTCATGGTCAGTCTACCTTGGATGGTTTAGACATTATGGCTGGTAATCAAAATCCTTATGGAGAAAGGGACTGTTGACCGGAAGTTCTGAATCTCTACTCTGCGTTCAGGAATCAGGAAGTGTGACATAGGCCTATTGCAACCATTGTGCGTTCCAACCTCAAGTTTGATAACCAAGGGACTATCAATAAATCCACTAATAAATTCTGCACTACATTTATATTTAACAAAGATGGAGCAGGGATCAGTGTCTTGATTCAAGGACATTACTCTCTCTCTCTCTCTCACACGCACACACACACAAAGCATTGATCAATGCAGGGAGGGAACCCACAACTCTGTGGTTTCAGGACAGCCTCAGTCACCACTTGGCCACTTTGCTGTGAAATGCTGCACAATGAAGGAGATGATGTATTCTGAGTGGGAGGTACTTATTCCCCCATAATATTCCCATCTTACCTTCTGGTACTCAGAGTCCTCCGGTCTGAAGTCACTGCTCACAAGCTGGAATTCAATGTTGAAATGAGGCAACCGGTGGAGCAGATTTACCCACCAAGGTGGAGAGTAGTTCACTACGGCCGCCATCCTGATCCAGCTACCTGCCCGCCGTCACTTCACTTTCTAAACCGATTCCTCACACGGAGACTGTAGAGAAATTCATGACCGTTGTGGGTTAACAGGGCACAGAAATGACTTCATGCAATATTTTTCACACCACCTTTCATGACAGACAGAGCTACAAAAACAGATAGCATTGATGTGAAGTTCACCTAACATATTTAGTACGATAAAGGTTCCGTATCCACAGTCCTTGCTGCTGTTTACCACCTAAAAATAATAAAAGTATTTTGCATCAATTGAAGAGATTTCAATTGTAAAACACACAAGCACATGCTGCTTTGTGTGTGGTTAAATGACAAAAAACACTGCAATATGACATATTAAGTCATTTCAGTTTTCTTTGAAATTCTATGAAACTGGAAGTCCATAATAATGCCTTGGATCAATATGATTATTTTGCCATTTATAGGTTTGTTCTTTAGCCTGCAGCTCCAGGTGTATTGCGGGTTACAGCTTAATAATATGTAGTTAGCCTAATGTAATGTATCTGTATCATTAGCACAAATATATGCACAAACATAATCAACAAACCATTACATGTATTATTATTATTATTATATATTTGTCCTAAAATTCTTTTAAATCCATTGTGAGCAAATATTAAACCTATGAGGTCATACTGTAATGGGACATACTGTACATGAATTACAGCATGACAACAGCATGGCTGACAGCTACCTCGCATCATCCAATGTACGCCCATACGGCAAAACAGGCTTCGTGAGATAAATGTGTTGTGGACGGTGAAATGGCCGTTATATCAAACCCAACACACAGGCAGCACGACACTGACTTAACACTATCATAACACTACCAATGCAGCATGTATGTCAACTCTGTCGAGGGTATCCTCACACATTCAAACCGCAAATCTTATTTGGTCAGACACGTTGAGTCAATACATTGTTAGGAAAAGAAACCGGATTAGCTAGCTTTATCCTGCTTTGTCCGTTAAAACTACCGCAGTCTCACGGAGTCGTCAAGGCAACGAAGAAGAGAAACGGCAAGAATTCGCTTCATGGCTTCATGTCTGTGAACATCAAAGCCTCTCAGTGTCGGGGAATAGGAACCGTGTTAAAAACTTACCTAGCGAAGCCAAAGCGGATGCAGACTCTTGTTTAATGTAGTCTTGGGAGTCCAGAACGGCGTATATTTCACCTATTGTCTTCCCAGATCCGGTGGTGGATTTGAACACCACAGCCGTGCGCTGCTGCATCAACGCGGCCGTACCGAGCTAGCTGCAACGACCGAGTCGGCTGCAATCCCAACCACATTGAAAACAACGGAATAACGGTCACCGACCGGGTCCGCTCTCATTTCACCGAGACACCCTCCTGTTGTAACTGCCTTACCCGAGAGCAACAATGTCACAGCAGTTTAGGGGTTAAACTCGTTGACCTGCAACACCGTATCTTCCTTTTTTTTAGTTTATGCCGTCGTTTTCTTTCTTATACCATAACAGTTTGTGCTCGTCGGCGCAGCTCCCACGATGACCGTCGGTTCAGTGCATTTAGCGCTGCGGCTCTTCAACTGGATAAGATTGTTGGAGCGTGAAGCAAACGCGGTGTTTAAAAAGCCCTGGAGGACGGGGCTTTGCGGCAGCTCCAGCTCTGCGAGAGAGAGAGAGAGAGAGAGAGAGAGTGTGTGTGTGCGTGCGTGTGTGTGCGTGTGCGCGTGTGCGTGTGTGTGTGTGAGAGATGGAGCAAATGCGCAAAGAGGACGCCCCCAAACGTTAAAATGATGGTGGTGCATGCTACATTAAAGAGCTTTACTTTCAAGCAGTGGTGATGAAAGACTGGTGGTAATGTACATTTATTCTGTACTTATTTTACTGAAGTACAATTTGGAGGTATTTGTACTTTACATTTTTCCTTTTTGAAAGCAAATATTGTAATATTTGCTGATCTACTTATATGCATCAACAATAATTACAATCCAATAATGTACTAGAATTTAATGCTGATGCTTAGTCAGGACTTTTACATGTACGGTATATATATATATATATATATGTATATATATATATATATATATATATATATATATATATATATATATATATATATATATATATATATATATATATATATATATATATATATATATATTAATCCATAATATAACATTGACAGGTGCCATTCTGCCACATGAGTACTTTTACTTTTAATACTTTGTTTTTTTTGCAAATGGTTACTTTTTTATCTTACTTCTGTGTTATTGTTAATGTAGTGGTGTAAAATTCTAAAATATAATCATGGAACATAAATACTTTAAGTACTTATGTACACTAAATGTACTTTGATACTTTCCACCACTGCTTTCCAACAAGAACTACATCAGACATGAGAGGTTTCATTATAAAACAGCATTTTATTGAATGTCTCAGAAATTAAGTTACACATATGTGGGGAAAACTGCACTCATCCATTCTCTCTGTTGACTTTAACTATATGTTGTCAATCGTCTATTTCAGAGCACAAACATTATTGGCATTAGCTATACTCCCTGTGTATTCTCCATTGTACTGACTACATGTTTAGTATTGCAGCAGACTGATCTATAATTTATTCACAGTTTGACTTAATAGTGCATCAATGAGGGTATCATCCCTCAATCATACCTCAGAATCAGCCATAATGTATTAAGCGCACATGATAGATTAGTGTAAAGATGGTTGTGTGTTACAAACAGGCATGTCAAAATGTGTTTCTGTCAAAATGCCTTTTTTTTTTAAGCCTGTGAAATCCAGAGGTACTGTATATACAGTGATCTCGCTTTCTTGGATCAGTGAGGTTAAGAGAAATGGATGGGTTTACTATTGTAATTTATATTTGAATAACCACGTAGGCACGTCGGCAAACCAAACAACTACTGAGACTACATAATTTATGGTGGCTATTTGGCTCAAATGATAAACCACAAAAAATTAAAGGGGATGCCCCGTTTATGTTCATGTTCGGGGCTTTCTCCTTCACTTAAAGCGATACATTAACACACATTACATTATACTGTATTTTGACAGTATCAAGATCATAATTAAAAAAGTGAGATGTTTATGTGTCTCTTAACTTCATGTCATGTCATAAATCTGCACCCAACTTCCCAGAATTGTCTGGTTATTACTGTAGAGAAAGATTTGCTTTGCAGACAGAAAATGTGTGTGTTTAATGCTAACCTGACTAACATTGTAATATCCCAGCTATCTATGACTGTGCAAGTCTCTGCCACACAGTACAGGCTCTGAGTAGAAACACAGGTAGAAATTCTTCCTGCACACACTCTTACTCCCTCTCTCCCTTTCAAACACACACACACACACACACACACACACACACAACCCAGAAGGTCTATAAGATTAAGACTTCTCTGCCTTTCAGAGGACGTGATGGAGATACAATGATGTCATCAGAATCGTCAGAATCGACTGCAGCGGCTCCACCGGACTCAGCTGTGCAACGAAGCTCTGTCCAGTCTGCACGAGATACACAGGTATAATTGTGCTTAATCAACTGAACATCAAAAGAATTGCTTTTGACCTAAACAGCTTTAAAAAAAACATGAACACGTGATAGAAGGGGAATCAATATAATCTTAAGTAGTTTTTAACATGAGTATTTATGATTTAATAAAGAGTTGGTTTGCCTTTCAGCATTTGTCTCTCCAGCAAACATGTTATTACATCAAAAATCAAGTGTCAAATCAATTGTATACACATACAGTACGAAAGATCTGTTGTGTGCCAACAGTCAAAATACAAAATGGACATGCCCCCTCTTTCTAACCTGTTGTGGGTGTCATTCTGGAGGAGTGAGTGCTAGAGACAAGCCAGAGGTCTTCTTCCTCGCCGTGCTTTTCATCATCTTTATGGGGGGATAAAGCACCTTTATCAAAACAACACATACAATGCAATTCAGACACATCTTTGAACATATATAGAGAGATGATGCGGCTGTGGTACTTTTAACAGGATGCATTTAAATATATGGACCTTGCCATGTCATGCTTGAATTCAAGTTTTCCTTATCTACATTCCACATACCCTATGTCTTCTAGCAAAAAGCCTGAATAAATAACATCTCTCAGTAAAGCCCAGCAGAGGGGGGAAAACGCTGACATTGCTGCTCTGCTCTATACACCCATCTGCTGTCAACCAATAAGAAAGTCAGGGAGATGGAGAGGAAACTGATGGGGAAGCTGGTGGAGTCTAACAGGGTCATATAGGTAAGGCAGACTCTCAGGACAGGCATCTTGAACAGTGACATTCTTAGATCTTTAGGGGTCAAGTGAGGTAACGACATTACTGGTCCACAGCGCTGCGGAGTGTCCTCGTCAGTCTCTGACAGGGAGGCTGTAAAAGCTCTGCCTGGTGCACAGAAGACAGGCACCCAAGAATTAGATCAGTGTGCCATCAAGATGCATCACAGCTTATTAAGGTGTCAGGGTAAGCATGATGAGTGTTTATGAGGTTGAGAGCAGGGCAATCTACTGGTGTTGCATAACCAACAAACATCAAGCCTGAACCCTGACTAACACCCTTGAGTGGTTGTGCAAGTTTTTACCTGTCAAAGTTACATAACTTTCTACGTCTCATCATTAGCCGATTACACATCTGTAATCATTTATGCGTTTGAATTTTGAAAAAGTGCTGTATATATCACACATCAGGTAAGGAAGCATATCAGGTAAGTAGCATTAAATAACTTAAGCTAACTTAAATAGGTTCAGCAACGACAGATGGGTATGGGATAGGATAAGTCAGAGTGAGAAAGGATTTTTTTCTTTCTTTGTTTTAAGTTTCTTTGTGGGCAATGCTTTGTACCATACGGTATAAATATTATATATTGGTCTGAAATAGTTGTTTTTGTTTTATTCTGTGTGTTTGTTCATATATATACATAAATAACTGATCACAATAGAAGTACATGTGAACCTTACCTGTTTGGCTGGGTGTGTGTATTGAGCGAGCTCTTCTTGATTCTAGTGTGGGCAATTTGTTTCCCATTAGAGAAGGCACAGGGAACCCTGAGCTGATGCACAAACACACAAACACACACACACACACACACACACACACAAAGCTGCAAAATGTATGTTTTGACTATGTTTGACTGTCTTTTCAACATGTTTCTGTGTAAACATGATCACCTCTCAATTGCGTGACTACAGCGAGCCAGGTGTCCCCTGAATACAGACTGTAGTGTCGTCAAGGCAACCAAATCTAGCTGTCCTTCAACAGAGGATGCAACATCACTGCGGTTTGTTGCTTCTACAGCCTGAAAAGAGGAGATGAGGAAGAGGCCGATGCAGAGCAGAAAAGAGAAATAAATAGGAGTTAAGGTTCAATGGGGGAACAAGAAAAACGTTTATGGAATGTGGTGAGACAGAGGGCGTAAATCATAGAATTTCCAAAAATAGGCTATATAAACTGATTAGACTTGACTTCTCTTGGTACCAATTCTCTACATTGCTGTCAAATAGTACAGAGAAAGAAACATTGTGAGGACTATAGTGCAAACTGTAGTACAATGACTGTGAAAATAAACACAGAATTACATACTGGTAACAGTCCCATATGATGAAAATGGGTTTAAAAGGGATTTTGTGTGTGTGATATAAACTCTGGTGTGGAAAGTAAAAGCTGTGAAAATGTAAAGTCACTTGCTATTGCCATTTCTCTACCCCCACACAACTAAACTGCCTCACAGTTTTACAAGCCAGTAAGAATTTGATGTATTTGGTACGTAGAAATAAGCAATGATTGTCGTGTTCCAAATTTAGCATAGCCCCGCCCCTTTCCGCCTTCTATTTTAGTTTGGCCAAGAGGAAACTATTAGACGCTTAGTGATAGACTTTTAGCAAGCGAATAACATTACGCAGCGGCTCAGTTTCGGTGCTCTTCCCAAGGAACATTCAAACTGAACAATGACATCAAACAGAGCCATAATATCATTCTGTTCAAAAATAGATTAAAGAAATCATTACTTGACCAATACAGAAAATAGACCTAAACACAGGAACGGAATTGTAATTTAACGGTATTGTTGCATTGTTGTAAGTTATTGTAAGATTGTATGCTGTATTTACATATCTTGTGATGATATGATTTTGTGAAATAAGGGGCAGGACCAAGTAAGCTATTTGCTCCTTCTCAAACGAATCCTTTTTATATTTGTATTTATTTTTTCGTTAATTTCTGATTATTTGTGATTTATTTTTGGTTTTAAAATGTTGTTTTGTCTTGCAACATTGTTGATTGTTCATGATAATTAAATAAAAAATTAAAATAACTTAATCTTTGATTTGTTTTGACAGCTCCATGTGGATTGATCAGATGAGATGAAAAATGTAAGGGTGTGTCTGTCACAGTCGTTTCTTTGTTTTCCTCGCTCTTTTTTCCAAGCTGAATAGCCAATCAAATGCATTGGCTGTTCAGCCGACGTCGACAACCGCCGACGCCCAACAACAGGCCGACAAAGTCCAACAATTCGAGACACACCGCACATACTAGGTCAACAGTGGGTCGCGCGAGTGCGCGAGTGCGTGTGCGTGTGCACGTGTGCGTGTGTGTGTGTGTGTGTGTGTGTGTGTGTGTGTGTGTGTGTGTGTGTGTGTGTGTGTGACCTTATTCTGTGCGTCTTTCAGCAGGTTCTTGAGCTGTGACTCTCTGAGGAGATGACCTCTTAATGCTGACTGCAACATCACAATGTCCTTAAGATGGAATGCAAGGTGAGGGAGATAGAAAAAGAAATCTCAGATGAACTTTAAGGACATTTTTACATACTGTTTCTCTGACACATCAATAACTTCTTTGTTGTGATGTTATATACCCTGTTTCTGTGCTCCCTCCAGAATGTCTGAATGACCAAAGTTGCCTTCTCCCTTTCTTTGTTCCCTGCATCTTCATCTCTATCACCCCCCTTCTCTTCTTTAACTCCAGTGTCCGTCTCTTCTCCCTTGTCCAGACCCGTTCCAGCCCGAGTGTCCTCAGGCGATGTGGCAGAGAGAGAGGAGAGCTCAGCTTCTGCAGGTTTACCTTTGTCTTCTAGAGTTTGGATCCTCGCCCACAACTGGTCTAACTCCTGTCTGAGAGAAACAGACACACACACACACACACACACACACACACACACACACACACGTACATAAACATGTGACAAAACAACTAGCAGCCATAGTGGATGTCTTACTCCCTAACATTGTATAGTCAGCTGAGGATTTCTACATCCAAGACTTTGGTTTGGATCAAAATATACATTTTATTTTCTGAGAAGATTTTCACAGGGAACCTATTGTCACACATACACAGCATCAGATTTGCCTTTATGCAATTGCATCATGGTACTAAGCACATATTATGTGATTAGAGTGAGCAAACCATAGCTGTTTGATAATATCAGACACAGGTAACTGCAACATCTCTTTCAGTCATCTCCGTTTCTTGCCCAGTCATTATATTTTTGCATAAAGACAATTCTCCAGCAGATTTGTATGATGAAATAACCATAAAGCAGCCATATGACAAATGATATGATCACAGCATCAGCTGTGATCTGTGCATTGGGCACAATTAGATTTCCCCATAAGATTACTACAAATGCAAATCCAACAGCAGTCTGTGACAGTTCTTTAAAATACTACCATACATACAGAGAATAGATACTTGCATAATAATGCCTTTTGATTTTGAAAACAAGCTAAACTTTAGAAAACCTCACTATAGCAGAGATATAAAGATGTTGCGTACACATTCTGGCATGTTGAGTTAAATGACACATCATTTAATCATATTGTTAAAGGAGCTACCTTTCTTAACTGAGCCCATAGGTGACAGCGCAGCAACGACCCAATGTTCACGCAAAAAAAACAAACACACAAAGTCGGATTTTTCACGAGAACTTACTTGGCCCCTACACTCCTTCTATTTAATGGCACAACACAATTAAAACATACTTATGCTGCTTTCTTTCTTTGTCCCGTTCATTTGTCTGCTCAGCTTTCCATCGTTCTGTCTTGGTCTCCAATTCCTCTCTTTCTTTCCTCAACTGGTTCAGTATGTCACTGAAAACACAAACACAACCTAGATTCAGTCTAAAGAACAAAATTCAGTAGCAAATGTCACTGGTGTAAGATTAAGGTGCAGCTCCACTTTGATTTTGGTGAAACACCTTCAATCTGTTATTTGGTGTGTATAATGAAGTGAGATTATTAACATTCATCATGGCTTGAAAAGATGGATACACTCTGAGAACCTGGTCTCAGGTTGCTGCTTACTTACTCTTTACTTGACAACGTCTCCTGAAACTCCACTTTCTCCTTCTCCAATTGGCTGAGGTGTTCTCTAAGATCAGAAACCTCCTCCCCTTCCTCAGTGCTTGTTCCCACGGAGACCACTGCCTCTGTTGCCATGGTGAAGCCCAGAATTTCAGTGGAAGTGGCTTGGACCTCCTGATCCAATCGGCCGCTGTGTTTTGCTGACTGGGCGTGTCTTCTGCTGTCCTCCAGCCTCTGATAGGGGGAGAGAGGAGTCGGTCTGTGATGAGGCTGCTTTCTATCATAGGTGACTGCATGCATGTGCTTACATTACAGCTTCCTCTCACCTTCTCTACTTCCAACAGCCTTCTCAACAGTCTCTGCTTACTCCACTCTCTGTAACCTAGGACACAAAATGCATTAAAGTGGAGAATACAATACCACAATAGTATTTAATCCTTTGATGCATGGTTTGGACTCGGACAATTTTAAATAGACTCATGAATTCTGTCATACCCAGTTACAGTTGTGGTCAAAAGTGTACATACACTTGTAGAAAATCACAATGTTATGGCTGTCTTGAGTCTTCAATAAGTTCTACAACTCTTATTTTTCTGTGATAGAGTGATCGGAACACATACATGTTTGTCACAAAAAACAGTCATAAAGTTTGGTTCTTTCATAAATTTATTATGGGTCTGCTGAAAATGTCACCAAATCTGCTGGGTCAAAAATATACATACAGCAACAAAATATGTCAATTTTGGTGATGTAGCGAGTTGTGTCAATCAAATTAGCTTCATGTCATGGCCTCTTCACTTCTTCTAAGTGATTCTGATTGACTACAGCTGTTGACTTCTCATGAGCCCATTTAAATAGGGCTCATTTGACCCAGTGATTAGACTCAGCTACAAAAGCTACAATGGGAAAGTCAAAGGAACTCAGTGTGGATCTGAAAAAGCGAATTATTGACTTGAACAAGTCAGGGAAGTCACTTGGAGCCATTTCAAAGCAGCTACAGGTCCCAAGAGCAACTGTGCAGACACTTATACGCAAGTATAAAGTGCATGGAACAGTTGTGTCACTGCCACGATCAGGAAGAAAACGCAAGCTATCACATGCTGCCGAGAGGAGATTGGTCAGGATGGTCAAGAGTCAACCAAGAATCACCAAGAAGCAGGTCTGCAAGGATTTGGAAGCTGATGGAACACAGGTGTCAGTCTCCACAGTCAAGCGTGTTTTACATCGCCATGGACTGAGAGGCTGCCGTGCAAGAAAGAAGCCCTTGCTCCAGAAAAGGCACCTTAAGACTCGGCTGAAGTTTGCTGCTGATCACATGGACAAAGATAAAACCTTCTGGAGGAAAGTTCTCTGGTCAGACGAAACAAAAATTGAGCTGTTTGGCCACAGCACCCAGCAATATGTTTGGAGGAGAAAAGGTGAGGCCTTTAATCCCAGGAACACCATGCCTACTGTCAAGCATGGTGGTGGTAGTATTATGCTCTGGGGATGTTTTGCTGCCAGTGGAACTGGTTCTTTGCAGAAAGTAAATGGGATAATGAAGAAGGAGGATTACCTCCAAATTCTGCAGGAAAACTTAAAACCATCAGCCCGAAGGTTGGGTCTTGGGCGCAGTTGGGTGTTCCAACAAGACAATGACCCAAAACACACATCAAAAGTGGTAAAGGAATGGCTAAACCAGGCTAGAATTAAGGTTTTAGAATGGCCTTCCCAAAGTCCTGACTTAAACCCCATTGAGAACATGTGGACAGTGCTAAAGAAACAGGTTCATGCAAGAAAACCATCAAATTTAGCTGAACTGCACCAATTCTGTCAAGAAGAGTGGTCAAACATTCGACTTGAAGCTTGCCAGGACCTTGTGGATGGCTACCAAAAGCGCCTAGTTGCCGTGAAAATGGCCAAGGGACATGTAACCAAATACTAATGTTGCTGTATGTATATTTTTGACCCAGCAGATTTGGTGACATTTTCAGCAGACCCATAATAAATTTATGAAAGAACCAAACTTTATGACTGTTTTTTGTGACAAACATGTATGTGTTCCGATCACTCTATCACAGAAAAATAAGAGTTGTAGAACTTATTGAAGACTCAAGACAGCCATAACATTGTGATTTTCTACAAGTGTATGTACACTTTTGACCACAACTGTAACTGTATAGAATTAAACAGACTACTGTAGGGCTGTAAAATGCTAAATGACCAGCTATTTAATTACTTAAGTTTGCAGCACTGCTGATTAATGGTTAGTCACTGTGTTCTATTGATTTGTGTAATGCATTATTTAATGTAGATATTTTACACATTATTTATTTTGGCTGTTTATGCTTATTTTGTTTGTACTTCACTGTATTTGCAAAATTTTCAATAAAACTATACTGTTTGTGGTGGACATTATGATTTATTTATTTGACAGGGACAATGCACAGCTCCTTAGCAGTACCAGAGTTAGCTACAAGCTAATTTTTATCTGTAGTCCCTGAGCAGGACAGAGATCTCTGGCAGGATGTTTTATAATATAAGACAATAAAAAGGTGTCAAACAAGAAGAGACTTATACCGTTTATACCACATTCTTTTATATTGCTAAACGTTATTAGGTAATTGAGCATGACTACTTTATGGCAATATTAGATTTAAGGACTACAGGACGTCATGTACCCCCTGTTTATTGTCATCTAGCTATTTTATCTAAAAAAAGTTTCTCGAATGAGTTTCCAGGATCCTTTATGATGATAAATAATAATAATAATAATAAATACCAATGTTGTGATTTAAAATATACATATAAAATGTACCGTAATACAAGATTTTATCTATAATTCTTAAAATACCTGAATTCCCACATAACTTTGATGAGGAAAGTATTTTATTCCCTCCTGATATATTATTTTTAGCTCAAAACGAGGATAAATTGCTAAACTGTCTGAAATTTCCCAATACAGGAGCCAAAGAGTACTTACTAATGTGATAAATGTGCAAAATACTTTTGAGTATATTTCTCTAATGACACAGGTACAGCTCCCTGACATTTTATACCTTCCTTTGTAATGAATTATTTTCCACGGATCACAAAATTGTAGACCCATAACACAGTAAATGCCCAGGAGAGTAAAACAACAAAGCCCGAGTGAAGTGAGTGAAAAAGGTGTCACTTTTAGAGGAGGTAAAGAAAAAGTTTAAACTAGAAATTATTATATAATTATAATTATATATATTATATAATTATCTTTTTCTCTGGTCGGTTTAGGAAGCACGGTGACGAGGGTGTCAGCGTGGGTGAGCGTGTGGGAAAATACCTTTGATTCCTCCTGCCGGACTGTCAGTGTTGAGCTCCTCTCTGAGCGCTGTGTTCTCCTGTTGGAGCTGCTTCAGGTTTTCAGACAGATGACGAACCGTGGAGCTTAAAACTTTCTGCTGCCTCTGGGAGCATTTACTCTCTGCTCGACTACTGAACACAGAAAGAGGACGGGAGGGATTTCATGAGAAAGACAGAGATAACAAATGTAGGGATGACAGTATTTTAACATCATCGCAAATCCTGCAACCCAATCCTATGACTGATCTGCATGGACATTCTTTACATCCAGGATTAAAGTCTCTGACTACTAGTTTTGTCTCACCACACGCAGACTCTTCAATAAGAAGACAAGAGACTGATTTGATCTTTTGAGCATGAGTAACAAACACATGTTCAATCTATATTTAACAAATTTACAATAAACACAAACACGATTGTCCCATTTCAGTTCTCTAAAAGTGAAATCTGCAATGTGTACACTGCAATTTCAACATGACACCACAAACAATGAACAAAATCTTTAGAGGATTTATTTTGCTTACTTGGCAGCTTTATGAAAAGTTAATGCAACAACCAGAAGTCAGTTAACAACCCACAATCATGTTCAAATACCCGTGAGATAAAGAACAGCAGAGGGCTTGAAGTCACAGCCAAAATACACTAAATGGTTACAGTAATCCTATTATTGGACAAGATTCATGCCTGATTGCCCACTTTCACCCATTCAGTCCAACATAAACACAGGTATATTCAGGGTCACTGTATCAGACTTAAAGGTGTTTCACTGTACATTGTTGCGACTATGACACAATTCTTACCTTTTCTCTGCAGCTTCTAGAAGTATCCTCAGCCTCTGGATCTAAAAGACAAGGCACACAATGATACACTATACAAGTTAGGTGGAGATTTCCTTTTCTGCAGCTGAGCTCACAGTCAACCAATGTAAATGGGATGAGAACATCTATCACACCAACAAAACACAGAGCAGTTAAGGAGCACTTTTATTCAAACATTATTTTTGGTGTAAGCTTCTTATTCTCATTCCTTTGGGGATTGTTTCCGGTGTCTCTTCAGGTAACCTGCCAAAAGAGTTTTTGCTTTAAAAGTAAGAGGATGTATAAAGTGAGATTTCTGTATTGTTTTATGACACTGATTGAGGTGCTATATAAAAGGCGGTGAAAGTATCAAAAGAGAAAAGCACACAGCCTGTATATACAAACTGTGCCTTTGAACAAGCCACAAGGACTTCTGTACAGTTGTGAGATACATACATATACACACACACACACACACACACACACACACACACACACAGGAGAATGTATTTGACACACTGCAGATTCAGCAGGTTTTCCTACTTATAAAGCATGTAGAGGTCTGTAATTTTTATCATAGGTACACTTTAACTGTGAGAGACTGAATCTAAAACAAAAATCCAGAAAAATCACATTGTATGACTTTGAAATAATTAGCATTTTATTGCATGATATAAGTATTTGATATATCAGAAAAGCAGAACTTAATATTTGGTACAGAAACCTTTGTTTGGTAATTACAGAGATCATATATTTCCTGTAGTTCTTGACCAGGTTTGCACACACTGCAGCAGGGATTTTGGCCCAGTCCTCCATACAGACCTTCTCTAGATCCTTCAGGTTTTGGGGCTGTTCCCGGGCAATACAGACTTTCAGCTCCCTCCAAAGATTTTCTAGGTCATTTTCAGGTCTGGAGACTGGCTAGGCCACTCCAGGACCTTGAGATGCTTCTTATGGAGCCACTCCTGGCTGCGTGATTCGGGTTGTTGTAATGCTGGAAGACCCAGCCACGACCCATCTTCTATGTTCTTACTGAGGGAAGGAGGTTTTTGGCCAAGATCTCGCGATACTTGGCCCCATCCATCCTCCCCTCAATACGGTGCAGTCGTTCTGTCCCCAAAGAATGATGTTTCCACCGCCATGCTTCACGGTTGGGATGGTGTTCTTGGGGTTGTACTCATCCTTCTTCTTCCTCCAAACACTACGAGTGGAGTTTAGACCAAAAAGCTATATTTCTGTCTCATCAGACTACATGACCTTCTCCCATTCCTCCTCTGGATCATCCAGATAATCATTGGCAAACTTCAGACAAGCCTGGACATGCGCTGGATTGAGCAGGGGGACCTTGTGTGCGCTGCAGGATTTTAATCCATGATAGCGTAGTGTGTGACTAATGGTTTTCTTTGACACTGTGGTCCCAGCTCTCTTCAGGTCATTGACCGGGTCCTGCCATGTAGTTCTGGGCTGATCCCTCACCTTCCTCATGATTGATGCCCCACGAGGTAAGATCTTGCATGGAGCCCCAGACCGATGGAGATTGACCATCATCTTGAACTTCTTCCATTTTCTAATAATTGCGCCAACAGTTGTTGCCTTCTCACCAAGCTGCTTGCCTATTGTCCTGTAGCCCATCCCAGCCTTGTGCAGGTCTACAATTTTATGCCTAATGTCCTTACACAGCTCTGTGGTCTTGGCCATTGTGGAGAGGTTGAAGTCTGTTTGACTGAGCGTGTGGACAGGTGTCTTTTATACAGGTAACAAGTTCAAACAGGTGCAGTTAATATAGGTAATGAGTGGAGACCAGGAGGGCTTCTTAACTAACAGGTCTGTGAGAGCCGGATTCTTACTGGTTGGTAAGTGATCAAATACTTATGTAATGCAATTAAAATGCAAATTATTTAAAATTCCTACAATGTGATTTTCTGGATTTTTGTTTTAGATTCCGTCTTTCACAGTTGAAGTGTACCTATGATCAAAATTACAGACCTCTACATGCTTTGTAAGTAGGAAAACCTGCAAAATCAACAATGTATCAAATCAAATACTTGTTCTCCCCACTGCATACATACATATATATATATATATATATATATATATATATATATATATATATATATATATATATATATATATATATATATATATATATATATATATAATATATAAAAGTGCCGCTACAGTGTCATCCCCGGCTGCAATGACGGTGCAAAAACACTAACCAATCATTGCAGACTGGGCTTTTTTGGGAGGGATTGCTTAAAGAGACAGGTGCGTTTCAGACAGACTGTTAATACAGTACCTTAAGACAGACACTATGAGAAGAATAATGTGTTAACATGTAAACATGCTTTAGTAGAAACCAAAAGTTTGAACCTGACCGTCTTTAGGTGGAAAAGTAACAAAAAGCAGACAGTTTATATCTAGAGGCATACCTCATCAAAGTAGGTTTCTACTGTAATCTTCAGCTCCTCTAGGTTGGTGGTCCTCAGCTCACTTTGTAGTTTGCTGGGGGGGGAAAGCCAATAACATGAACATTATGCCGCTTCCCACATAAACCAAACTGACATGTGCAGAGGTGGGAGAGTGTTTTACCTCAGGGCATTTTCTTTCTCTCTACACTGCTGCTCCAGCTTCAAGATTCTCTGTTTCAGCCCATTGAGAACCTTGATAGATAAAATCAAGTTTACAAAATCAGTGTAAAATGAATCCTTATTAATAATCTCCTGTATGTTCATTAACAGACTGGACATACTCACAACACTCCCTTCTTTTTTCTTATCCACCAAACTACGAGTATATTCAGATCCCTGTAGAAAAAACACGTTTTTAAAATGTGTCTGTTGTTCAAAGCACTTACACACAGAGACACTACATACTTTAGTGGGATCCAACAGTTCTTCTATCTGTTTCTCTCTTTTAGCATTATCTTCCTCCAGGCGGCGTAGTTTGGCTTTCATTTGCTGGTTGTCAGACTTCTGTGCCTGGAGACTCTGCAGGGAACAGCAATAGTGATTCGTCATTAAAAAGGTATAAAGTGAAAACTTCAACATACAAAGAGTGCTTATGGAAATCCTGAGGTGCCAAATGGAAATACACTTTTAATCTGTGTAGAAAAGAAATGTCTTCTGCAGAGGAAGAAAAGTCAGAGTCAGCTAAAGAACAGCACACTGGAGCTGGTAGGCATTCAATACTTTGCTTAAGAACATGATTTCAACAGACCAGAGACGTACACAGCATGAACTCTCCTGAAGAAAAATCTGCCGTCTCGCTACTACTGACACCCTGATGCACAATGTGTTCTAACTGTGTGGGTTTTTTTTTCTTTCTTCATTCCTGAATGCATAACATTTATTCATGAGCAAGCTGAATACACCACAATTATTTTGTAAGTCTTTACCTTCTTGAGGCGAATAATTTCATCATGCATGTCCTCCTTGTCTCTGTTGTCCCCTGTGCTGAGGGTGAAGCCTGCAGCAACAACAGTAACAAATGGGGAGATGGTACATAATCAAACCCACAACTTGTAGTTATGCAACACCTGGTGGTGGTGGTTAGGGCTGCATGATATGAGTAAAATATGCAATAACATTGTTGAATACTGCAATAACAATATTACATGGAATAAATAAACAAATATTAAAGTGCTCATATTATGCTTTTTGGCTTGTGACCTGAATAATGGATAAGGGGGCGCTGGTCCCAAAATGGTTGAGCACCACTAAACCAACAAAAAATAAATCTCTTAGTAGCTATGTTTCCATCCACATGTTTTTATCCCAATTAAGTGATAGCGAATGAAAAATGCCTTATGGAAACAGTAAAATTCTATGGAATTTCATGAATATCGACTCAAAGGAAATATGTTCGGTCTCATCGGATTTTATCTTGATCGATATACGGCTTATTCGATAAACGCTGATGGAAACGTTATTTGCCGAATAAATAATGAATTAAGTTTTAGGTCATTTTATGGTTGCAACTTGCTACAAAACGAAGAAGTTTTAGTTAATTTCAGCCCAGTATTTCCGCTCTGTTTGCACACATGGCGGGTGTCAACAAAGACAGATGGAAGTGGACGGACGAGAAGTCAAGAGACTTTTTGAATTTAATTTATCAGGAACTCACGAAGGATATGGTCAACAAAGGTTAGGACAAGCCGTGGGACGTCCTCCGGAGGAAATGGAAGGTGTTCAAACAGCAATACGTGTCTCAAAAAAAGAGTTGTCTCGCAGCGGCGCCGGAGGGAAAATAAAAGCCAAGTTGCATCTGCATCATCATAGCAATGTGTTGATAGTTTTGTTGTTTTTCTTATTATAGCTTTACAGTATATGTCGCTATCAGCTGACACATAAGCACTATTATGACTTGTACAATACTGATAATTTGTTGGTAGACGGTGTGATCCCCTTTGTCTAGAAAAACTTTGTTTGCAAATGTTGAATAAGATTCAGTGCAAAAATAAATGGAAACACTTTAAAATGTCTAAAATCAATTGAATATCCCAATTTGGTCGCAAAACAGTGACGTAATTACACACAAGTTATATATATATATATATATATATATATATATATATATATAGAGTGCAGCCCTAGTGGTGGTATCATCATTTTACTATCCAGTCTCTTTTCTGATATCGACTAAGTTCTGTCTTAACTCTTCTGTTTAGTACAAAAAACTGATCTTCAACTTCACCAGTCTCTACTTTCCCTCCCTTTATTTCTCACTCTGATAAACCTACAACTCTCACCGTTGGAACCGGAGTGGAGCTGTTTGTGCTTCCTCTTGCTGAAGGTCTGTTTGAGAAGCTCTGGTGTGACATCGCACTCTGATCTCAGTGTCTGGGACACATCTGAAGAAGAGGCAGACAGATGAGGTTCAAGATCATTCCCAACACAAGTCAATACTCCACTTGACTCATGCTTTTTAAACCCCTTTTGAGAAAACTTTGTTTGTGCATTCAACATCAAGCAATCTGGGGCGACCTCTAGCTCTCCCAGTAGAGCGTACGCCCCATGCAGCCTGAGTCCTTTGCTACGTCCCCCCTATCTCCCCTTTCCTGTCTTCAAACTATCATGTCAATTAAAGGCTATAAAAGCCCAAAAATAATCTTTAAAAAAATCTATATACCAAGGGATCACATAGTAAGTATGCATAATGCAGTAAGGTACAGAGATCATGAAATAATGAAGAGATAGAGAATGTGCATCTCTATGGAGCTTTTTAGCTCTTTCTTCTGGTTGTGCAGCCTGCAAAGTCCAGTCTCAACAACTCATTTCTAGCAGCATGCACAAACTAAACCCTCTAAAGTGATTTTTACAGTAGAATCCACACTTCGCCTAAACATTTTCAACAAAAACTGAACATTAAAACTTTCATGAAGTATTGCAGGACTGTTGTCTTAGACCGCATTCGTTTTAGCTAGGTGTACCTAATAAACCGGCAATAGAGTGTATCTGCAAACATGACAACAACTTTTGTAAAGTGAAAATATGTTGATCTTAGTGTTTTTTCAGGTTGCTGTGGATAGAAAGATCAGTGAATGCAGCTTTAAGGTAAATAACTCATTTTCTATTAGTGGAATTCCAGATCGATCAAGCCAAATGGAATATTTTTTTGTAATATGCAGAGTTGCTTATCATCAGTTTCCCAGAGACATCCAAACTGAGCAGGACAACCCACAAAGTCGGCAAACCAACTAAGCAAACTGAGTCTGAGTCAGACACTGTCTGTAGGGCTTTACGTGTGTGTGTGTGTGTGCGTGTGTGTGTGTGTGTGTGTGTGTGTTGTGGCTACCATGGCCGTTGCTGAGGGATGTGAGGCGAGTGTCCCCTCTGGTGTCCCCAAGGGAGGCCCTCGGCAGTCTCCAGGCCGCCACTGCTACTCTTCTGGGGTTCACATTCAGACTGGAGAGGTATGGAGACCCTACACATATACAGTACATACTGTGTATAAACAATCATTGCATTTGAAAAGTGGTATCTGCAAAAAATCTCCCACAGAGCAGCTAAACACGTCTTACTTGGAGAAGGAGGAGGCTTGCTAGAGGGCCGCTTCTGCTTTGTTATCTGATAGTGAACAAAGAACAGCCATTTAAGCAGAGGAGTGTGATGTAATCACAAGGTGTAATAATCAAACCCAGATGAAATTCATCATTGACAGTTAGTTTGGTTACCTTTTCCAAAATATCAGCAGAGAAAGTGAAGCCGTCCTCATCCTAGGTTGGACAGAGAGAGAAATGTTTTGAAAGACAAAAGGTGAATGGGAGAGAGAGAGAGAGAGAACAAGAATCCATGATACAAAAATGCAGGTTTCTGCTTAAACTGTATGGTTCGTGTCAGATCACCCTGTATAAGCCATCAGAAGTGGCTCCCAACCTCAGTATTTGAATGTATAATTAAATGAATAAAACAGAAGACAAAAACTATTTCTGTTTTTAGATTTATCTCTAATGTTTGCTCTTTTCCTACGAAATAGAGAATAGACTGTCCTCTCCACAGGTCTTTAAAAGTCCTAAAGAAATAATCAACAACAAAGAACAAAAAGGATTTGGTTGAAAAGATGTGAACACATATCCAAACCAAAAGGCATCACTTTAATTTACGGGCTCGCAAGCCTGCCACAAACTACCGAGTTGTGTTTGGGTTAAAGGCTCAATATGGACACAAGTGTCATACATGACATAACAAGAGCCTTTAAATGCAATGTTGACATATGACATACGGGGACAAAGTCAGTTGTAACGCTGACCTAACCAGAGATACTCACCAGCTCCTCACAGTCTTCATCTGTTTGAATATCACTCGCCTCCAGAGACATCTTAGCAGTTGTACTTAACATAGCTGGTAAGCGAACGGTTACGTTAAGTTGGAAAACTTGACTTTCTCCGTATGAACGTTAGTTAATCCTCTCATTTTTTCCGAGTCAAAAAGCGCACTGTGGTTGCGTCTCTTGCTAACGTTAGTAATAAAAACATGGAGCAACAAAAGAGACCAAGCTAACGTTAAACTAGAACTTGGACGTTTGTCGACAACGCTGCGGTTTTCCCCGTAATGAGTCGGTTTTGCGTTTTGACCCTGTTGTCTAGCTATATCTTCCAGAAACCCGTTTCAATGTTTTATTTCCATGTAAAGGTTGCTGTTTTCACATCAGTGTTGCAGATTGAGTCGTCTAGCAACCAGGCAGTTGTTAATAAACTAGCTAGAAAAAGTCCAGAGTCGTGAATATGCCTTCAAAATAAAAGGATGAACAGGATCAAATATGGCAAATGTGTATAACATAATTTTAGTATGATATATTTATGAATTAATATAGATGTTCACCGTATTTATTTATTATAGGGCAAATAATTGTAATATTTTAATAAAATGGCAACGTTTTTTAACATAAGTGGCTTATTTTGACAAGTTTAACCGGTTGTACATTTTCAGCTGTGTTTAGCTTGCCTAGGGCTGAGTGTCAGTAGCTTTCCCATCCCTTCTTGCTTTTGACTCATTTCCTCACATTGCCCATTGGTGGAGAGGTGCTAAAAGGCGGGACTAAAATAGTTTTCCTCCAGTAGTATGACAGAAGGAGACCGGGAAGGAAAAGAGTAGGCAAAGGAGACTTTTGAAACTGATCCAGTGTTCCCTGTCGGTACAAATCAACAGGAGACTTCCATGTTGTACTGTAGAGTATATAACAACTGTAGAGTATATAACATTTTACATACAAAACTTGTTTGCATATTAAAAATATGTAAAACAAAATCTATAATACGTAGTTTTTATACATAACTAACATTTACCAAACTAAATCAGAATCAGATCAGAATCAGAAATACTTTATTGATCCCCAAAGGCAAACAGTATCCTCGCAGTAGCTTTAAGTGGTTTTATATTTTTGCATAAACAAGTCTATGTCTAAATATATTTTAAAACATACTGCAATGCAGCATGTTATTCAACATATTGTAATAGTTATATGCATGTCTTTTTTAGCAAAACTTGAGGATGCAATCAAATTTCCAGCAGTCAGAATCTTTGCTTTGGAGTAAATGTTTTGTTTCTTTTCTCTTTTCATCTGGACATTCACTGTTCTTCCTTCCGTCCTACTAATTATCTTCTTCTTTATGTGGATTCTCATTTCTCATTCATTTCTACTTCCAGGATCTTGCTTTGTAATCTGCCATTCCTATGCTGTATTTTTCCTTATTCACCACTTTCTCCATTACTCCATCTTCCTTTTAAGGCAAGACATAGCAGCATAATACAACCGCTATGAGTAGGAATGAGCCACAAAATGCTGGATGCATTTAGACATGTGTGGTATACTCTATGTGGATGAACAGACATGTGAACTTCTTTCACTCTCCAAATGTAAACTGTTCTCTCTCTTCTTTCAAACTCTCTAGTGAACACACCGGCTTCTTATTTTTGTATCATATTCTCATGCATACTGTTTAGACAGGTGGTGGACCCCCAGAGCCACACAGCTAGGCAGACCAGCATACTTTTGTTCAGGGAAAACTAACCAATTGCAGATTTTGTCTAAGACACACAATTCAGTTTTCGGTTTCTTCCAAAAGAGGTTCAACTGGTTCAACAAAATGATTTTTGTGAGCCCAGAAGAGTCGACAAGACTACCTCCTGACTCTGTGAGTTAACAAACCGACGCACTTTATGCTTCAGCAGTGGCCTTGCCATTCACTGGAACCTTTACTACTCTCAGTCGTTAGAACAAAACCCATTACCTAGTTTGAACATGTCTGCAGAGATGATGGTAATAAAACTGTGAATAAACATGATTTAATCAGATAGCTTTTTAATCAAAATAAACTTGTCCTTACCATGCACATCATGGCTGTCTTTGGGTGTGTTTTATAGAGGTCTGCAACTACTGAAGAATAGTCAGCACATCAGCTGTGTGAGTGAGCAGACAACACTCCAATCAATGCTCCTGTCTCCAGTTGTTACTGCAAAATCAACACCTAATGTGGAAAATCCACTGTGCAGTGTTAGTTGTACTGTGTGGATGTTGTTTCTGGATTTCTGTTTTACTAACCTAACTTAAGCATTCAGTGCAAACAATTACAATCCATCAGGTGGTGCTTTTATGCAGTGTTACATCTGTCTACATGGAATAGAGAATAGAGCCTGTGTGTGCATGCTGCCCAGAGGCCAGAGAACCTGGAAGGCCATTTAGTACATGGATCTGTAACTTTAACCATAGACAAAGTAATGATTTTGGTCATTTAAACCAAAAACAGTTTTGAAAGACAATTCCTGAATTTGTACCGTTTTAGCCCATTTAGAACAAATTATGTGTATATTAGCATCATGGTTAACATCAGCAAATGCCTCTTTTTACTGTTGTTTTTCTGACAATACTGTCTCTCCATTGCCCACAAATATAAGGTATGGGATTAATACCTATTGACTTGAATACATCTATCAAATACAGATATAAGATTCAGATACTGACCTGTCTCAATAGGAGAAGCTTTGGTTTCAGGGTGCTGGTATTGAGCATTCTGGCTTACTGGGACACTTGAATAGAGCTGTCGTTTAGGATAAGAGAATTATTGATGATCCAGAGGATGTTAAGTTATATTTTAAAAATCCCTGTGGGGAAATTAACTTCCTCCATTGGACCCACCCACGTAGCAGCAACCAATTCCAGTCCAGAGGACAGTGACTCAATTGCAATGGAAGGTGCAATGGGACAAGGACCTCTCCTCTGAAGCTGAAAAAACCCTTCTCTGAAAAAGTCTAAAACCTAAAGTATCTTTAACTGTAAATGGGAGGAACCTGAGGAATGTCCATACACATTTCTTAGGCTGCAACATGCAATATATTTTGTCTCAGTTTGTTTTCAGGTTTGATAATAATGAGAAGGTTGTTTTTTTTGTCATATACCATGCAGAGCCATGTCCTTGCTGTTGTTTTCTGAACACCCACATGGGGGCAATGTGGTCTGGGATAAATGGCTAAACGCTCTCCAGCATTAGGCAGCCCAGGCCCGGGGCATGCTTTTTTCCAACTGCCCCACCTCCACACTCACTCTTCTCCTCTCTCAAATATTATTAGATGTTTTCATGGTTTTGTTTTATTATCTTTTCATGCTCTCTTGATCCTCATCCTTTAGTTAAAGCTCTTCTACATATGATTTATCCATACCGACAAGCAAACATGCAGCTTTACTTTTCTATCAACTCTTTCATTCAGGACTTAAACTCACAGTGAATTCACTGTCAGTCAAATCACTATATAAACTGTTACTTGCAGAGCCACTGTGTCATGATAGCAGCAAGAGGCAAATGTTTAAAAAACAAAAGGAAATAAAAAATGTAAAAAGTTTATCGTTTGTACTTAATAAGCTAAATCACATATCATTACATTACATTTAACTGACGCTTTTTACCAAAGTGACTTACAATTGCTATTTTTGTCATAGACCAAAGGCATGTGTCATATCCACTGCACCATCATTACCATCAAAATTGTCATTCTTTTCAAGTTAATTGACATGACATGCACAAAAAAACGCAGAGGCACTACATACACACGCTCCACATATCCCATGGGCTTTGCCGGACAGTCATTTGCATAAATATTGACATGAAAACATGCTGTACACATGCAAACTTGTCATTCTCCCTTGAATTATTTTCATCAGTCAGTAATTTATTTTAGTTGTACAAAGGAGTTCTGGCCCTCAGCACTAGAGCCTGACCGATATATCGGTGGGCCGATATTATCGGACAATATTAGGCATTTCCCCATCTATCGGTATCTGCATTTATAATGGCCGATAAATTATTAGTATATTAATATATTATAAATAAAATAAAAATGGACTGTCAACCATGTTATGATTGTTGGTGTTGCATAGTTTGTCCACCAGAGGGCACTCTACAACTATTTTTATGCATTTTATTTATCAGAACTTTAATATATTTTGATGTTCTTCTGCTTTGTTGTGACAATAAAACAAATTATTATATTATTTTATTTTAGTGTTACTCATAAATTAGTACAAATAACTAATGTTAGGGAAATCTGTTTATGTTTTGTTACGCGTTTCTGGATTTTTTTTTTTTTTTAAATAACAGTTGATATCTCGGAATATCGGATTTTTAAATAACCAAATATTTGTATTGGTATCGGCCTTAAAAATCCTTTATCGGTCAGGCTCTACTCAACACTAAAGAATACAAAAGTAATTGGTTTATAAGTGAGGAGGATCAACATTACAGGACACAACCGTCCACCACTCCGCTAAAATTATTCCACTGAAGAACGTACCTTTGTAAAAGACCCCTGTATAGAACACTCTGATCAGATATTTTAATACATGGTTAAAACATTACATAACCTATATTAACATAACCTGATTCATAATGTAAGACTGCCGCAGGAGAAGAAAACAAACAAAATGTCTCAAAAGGCTTAACTGGGTAAATAAGCTTCTCATGGGGCTTTGCATTAGTCAGCTTATATTATTGTATTAGGTGTGGGGAGAAGATAAGCACACCCGTTAACACTCTCTCCAGTATAAATAAAGGTGGATGTGCAGGCAGGAGTCATGCCAGAGCCCAGGGGAGGAGGACGGAAGAGGCAGGCAGGGCTGACCAGACCGGCGGATGGAAACGGGTGGAACGAGGTCAGGAAACAACTGACGCTCATAACAGAAACCCACACTTTTAATTTCACAATGTTTTCCTTGTTTTCCTTCCAAAACTCAATATTTTTCATTCAACACAGTCCTTTCTATTTTCAGGGCTTAATGCAAAGCTGAAATATAGTGTGTGTGTGTGTGTGTGTGTGTTTAAAAGAAGGAGAGGTAAACGTTATAACAGACATACCGTGTCACAGCAGCACACACACAGTAGGTTACCATGACAAGATGTCACCAGGGGCAATTAAAGGCAGAGAGAGGACAGAGAAAGAGATGAGAAGTTTGGTGTTTCTATCTCTCCTCATTCAACCAAAGGTGTTGGCTTGGGATGAGGTCAGTGCACAGCATATTCATAAACTATTTCTGTATGTACTTGGCTTTGTGTGTGAGGGCATTGTCATGTTGAAAAAGTGAAGGGTCATCCTCAAACTGTTGGACACAAAGCTGAAAGCACAATGTTAATTAAAACATTACATGATGTAGCATTACAGCAAAATGCCCCTTAATTGTAACGGGGAGGTCTCGTCCAAACCAGGAAGAAAAAAAACAGCCACAGACCAAAAGTACTCAAAAGTCAAAGCAGTGGTTGAAGTTTACTCAAGTACTGTACTTTTTACAATTTTGAACTAGCCTATATGTGTACTTTGCTTTCCTATTTCCATTTTATGCTTCTTTATATAGAAGGAAAACGGGGTACCTTTTACTCCCCTACGTGTATCTGACAGCTTTAGTTACCTTTCAGATTAAAATACATAAAACAGATATGGTAAGTTTATACAATACATTGTTAAATGTATTGTCCTGCACCTTTACTTAAGTAGGGTTTTGAATGCAGGACTTTTTACTTGTAGCATAGTTATAGGCCTATATATATATATATATATATATATATATATATATATATATATATATATATATATATATATATATATATATATATATTTTTTTAATAGTTTTGGCACATAGGCTGAGTATAGTATTTCAATTACTTCTTCCACCATAGAGTAAAAGTGAACATATCTGGTCACATAGGCTATAGATCATCCTGTTCTCAAAGTTTACCTCATGTCTTCATAACTCAGCTCACACACGCAGCCCTGAAGACAAACACTGTTCTGTCAGTGGGTGAATGGCTCTATCCATGTGGAACTGAGGGTGAGCAGATCTCAATTAGAGGGAGGGAAAGTAGGGGGAAACATAGGCTATTAGTAATAGTAATAGTTTGGATGATACTGAATAGGCTGTAATGGGCCTACGTTTATACGTATTCAGATCCGTTACTTAAGTAAAAGTACAAATACCATACTGTAGAAATACTCTATTAGAAGTAAAAGTCCTACATTGATGTTGTAGGCTACTTAAGTAAAAGTATCACCAAGTAAAATGATGCAAACAGCACTGTGTTTAATGGTCTAATCGTTTCAGCTGGACTTGTAGGCCGTTATATTGTTGGGTGGTTGAATTTATAATAAAAAATCTAATCTGTGAAGTAACTTGTAGGCTAACTAAAGCTGTCAGATGAATGTAGTGGAGTAAAAAGTACAATACTTTTCTCTGAAATGTAGTGGAGTACGAAGTAGAAAATGGCATGAATAGTAGGCCTAACTCAAATTTGTACTTCAGAAGAGTGCTTGAGTAAACGTAGGCTGCTTAGTTACCACAGCTAGTTCCACCACTGCCAAAACTGCAGTAATTTCTCTCCAGCTCCTCTGCCTGTATCTGGGGTGCTTAGCTCACTGTTAGAAGAAAAGGGAAAACTCCCACTCGTGCAGCTTCAGCGAGGCAGTCAGGGGACACTCATCATCATAAGTCAGCAGAGCAGCTCTCTCTCTCTCTCCCTCCCCCTCTCTGTCTCTGTCCCTCCCTCTGACACCCCCACACTCCCTCTCTCCCTGTCTGCCCGTCTCTTTAGACAAGGGGACACTCATCGTCATCAGTCAGCAGAGCAGCTCTCTCACTCTCCCTCCCTCTGTCTCTGTCCCTCCCTCTGACACCCCCACACTCCCTCTCTCCCTCTCTCTGCCCATCTCTTTAAACAAGAGCATCTCTTTGCTTTGCTCCTCTTGACACAAGGCAACCATGTCCTCAAACGGCGCCGACGGGGACCTGCTACAAATCCCTCTGGGGCTCATCAACAGCGAGGGGAAGTATCTGACTGCGGAGACCTTCGGCTTCAAAATCAACGCTTCGGCCAGCAGCCTGAAAAAGAAGCAGACCTGGACCCTGGAGCAGACCGGGGAGGACGGCAGCGCCGTGTTCCTCCGCTCCCACCTGGGCCGCTACCTCGCCACGGACAAAGACGGCAACGTTACCGCGGACAGCGAGACGCGCGGCAGCCGGGACTGCCGCTTCGTCATCACCGCGCACGAGGACGGGCGGTGGTCTCTGCAGTCCGAGCCCTATGGTCGGTACCTCTGCGGCAGCGAGGATCGAATCACCTGCTTTGCGCAAACTGCCACACCGGCAGAGAGATGGAGCGTGCACCTGGCTGTGCACCCGCAGGTCAACCTGTACAGCTTTGCGCGCAAACGCTTCGCTCACCTGAGTGCGCACGGAGAGCGGCAAGAGGTGTCAATCGACCGGGATGTCCCATGGGGGGTGGACTCGCTTGTGACACTGGTCTACCGGGACCAGCGCTACCACCTCGAGACTTCTGACAACCGCTTCCTCCGCAATGATGGCAGCCTGTCCACAAAAACGGACAAGGACACCGGCTACATGCTGGAGTTCCGCTCCGGAAAAGTGGCATTCCGCGACTGCAATGGCCGCTACCTGGCACCCGCGGGCCCAACCGGCACAATGAAGTCTGGAAAAAGCACCCGGGTTGGGAAGGATGAGCTGTTTGGCCTAGAGCGCAGCCACGCGCAGGTCGTGCTGACTGCGGGCAACGAGAGAAACGTCTCCACAAGGCAAGGTGAGGCTCTGCAGACACACAGAGCCAGAAAGAAGAAACACGTTTTACTGTATAGATGAAGTCACTGCATAACTGGGCACACACCAGATGCAGCTGTTGCATTTTGTCTTTGACAGAGAGAGCACAAGAGAATTAGAGACTCCTGTTACTTCATTTTCCTCATACCATGTGTTTTTCATTATCATGCTCTCACTTTCTCTCTTTCTCTCTCTCTCTCTTTCTCTCTCTCTCTTTTTTTTTTTTCTCTCTCTCTCTCTCTCTCTCTCTCCACCCAGCCTCCCCTTCTTCTTTCCTCCCTCCTTGTTGGCCAGCCTCTACATTTTTCTGCAGTAATTCTACCCCTGCATTGTGGCTGCTTCAGTCTACAGTTATCCATCATTCTTTATCTCGGAATAGACTGGGAATAAAGACAGAAAACAAGGAGGTGTTTGTTTAGAGACAAAAGGGAAAAATGGAGGAGAGGCAGAGAAAAGAGAGGAAGGTGTGACTCAGACAGTCCTGAATGTGGATCCACATGCCACATGGAACCTCTTTGTCTTGTTGCCACTCAGTCTGAGTCCGATGTGCTTCCATCTGACTCTGACTGATCATTGACAGCAGTTTATCCACATGCAGTCACTATTAGAGCTGCAAAGATTATTCGTTTAGTTGTCAACTATCAAATTAATCGCAGACTATTTTGATAATTGATCAAGCGGTTTGAGTCATTTTTTAAGGGGAAACAAATCTAAATTCTCAGATTCCAGCTTCTTGAATGTGAATATTTTGTGGTTTCTTCACTCCTCAATGACAGTAAATTAAATATCTTTGAGTTGTGGACAGAACAAGATGGGATTTAGGAAACACTGATCAACATATTTTGCATTTTCTGACAATTTATAGGCCAAACAACTAATCAGTTAATCTTGTTGTTAGGTTTTGTGTTTTTGTGAGTGGGTGGGTGTGTGTGTGCACGCGTGTGTGTGTGCGTGTGTGTACCAGGAGAGATGGATTGCAGAATGAGGTCAGTGTAGGGCAGTGACTTGTGACAATTGAAGTAGGTAGTAGACATTATTTTTTAAAGGTCCCATGACATGGTGCTCTTTGGGTGTTTTTATATAGACCTTAGTGGTCCCCTATTACCGTATCTGAAGTATCTTTCCCAAAATTCATCAGTCTTGGTGCAGAATTACAGCCACTAGAGGCAGTCCCACAATGAGCTTTCTTTAGGACGTGCCATTTCTGAGTCTGTAGCTTTTGAGTATGAGACATCATGTAGGAGCCATGATGTCTCTGTCTTTCTCATGGGTGGGCCAAATTCTCTAGGAGGGCAAAACAGAGAAAGGGGAGGTAACATTGCCCCTAATGAGGTCATAAGGGGCAAGATTCCAGCTCGGCCCATCTGAGTTTTCATTTTCTCAAAGGCAGAGCAGGATACCCAGGGCTCGGTTTACACCTATTGCCATTTCTAGCCACAGGGGGGCCATAGGCACTCTGGGGGAACGCATATTAATGTTAAAAGTGACATTTTCATGCCATGGGACCTGTAAAGGACAACCTTTGCTTCTGTATTTGTAGTCCAATAACTCCTAACGGGACCATATGCTCAGTATGGTCATGCACAGACATTTTGTTAGCCAGCAGACCCTTTGTGTCTTAATGAAGAGCAAGCACTTTTTTTTAAACTCTTCTATCGGAGAGATTCACTGCTGTTATAAAGTCATTTACCATATCTGTAGATATAAAGAATATTTAAAACAAATGTGTTAAAAGCTTGTTCCGCTAAAAGCGGCTAAAAATTAATTAAAAGTTTTTTACTATAGTTTTTCTACATATCTGAGACCTTGCCTTTACATAACTGACGAGTATCAGTCTCAGTTATGTTTTGAGACATGGCATCAGTTGGTCTCAGTTATGTAAGAACACTAGAAGTATTTACTGCATGGTGCTAATAAGTATATTAGGTATTCACAATGGGAGAAGCAGTATGTTAATTTGTCCACAGTATTAGACCAGAATGCAGTCAGAAGACATTTTTGGCATTGGCACTGATAATTGATTGAAAAGCTTGCTTTATTGCTTTTCAGCTATCAGTTTCACCATCACTCCCACATCCCCTGCCTGGGTGTCATATTACAACACACTTGTGTGGCCACACATTCAAAATCATCAAATGAAATCAAACAACAAAGACAACAAACTGCTCCATTTTTCCAGGCATGGACCTGTCAGCCAATCAGGATGAGGAAGGGGACCAGGAAGTCTTCCAGTTGGAGATGAGCCGTGAGGACAGGAAATGTGCCTTCAGAACCGCTGCTGGAAAATACTGGACTCTGACCGCATCTGGGGGCCTGCAGTGCACTGCCTCCACCAAGTAACCACACACACACACACACACACACACACACACTCTCACTCTGCACCAGGTTCAATATCCCACACATACACATCCCTCAAAGTCTACTCATTAAGTTTGATTGTGTGTGTGTGTGTGTGTGTGTGTGTGTGTGTGTGTGTGTGTGTGTGTGTGTTTATGACAGGTCGGCCAACAGTTACTTTGAACTAGAGTGGCGTGACGGTCGTGTGTGTGTGCGTGCAGCTAACAACAAATATGTGATCGCTAAGAGGAACGGGCAGCTAGCTGCTACTGTTGACAGCGCAGGTCAGTGATGTTTATGATGTTTATGAACTGCTCTCCATAATGTAACAAAGTAGTTTTCAAGTACATGTACTGTACCTTTTTGAGTGCATTGAACAATTAATATTACTTTAAGTTACGTAAAAATATTTTGAAAGGATCCTGTATTTCAATTCTTCTCAGCTAGGATATTGTAGTACTCTCTCCATCCTTAATGAGGAGAAATAACAAACCAGGGACTCTGTTTCCTAAAAGAACCTTACAAGTAGCTTCAAGATGCTTTTGAGAAACAAGGCCCAGATCTGTTTGACACAACTGTCTCTTTAGGGGAAGCTGAACAGTTCCTGATGAAGCTGATCAACCGTCCAATCATCGTCCTTCGTGGGGAGCACGGTTTCATCGGGGCTCGTAAAGCTGGAATGGCGACCCTGGACTCCAACCGCGCATCATACGACGTTTTCCAGATGGAGTTCCACAACGGAGCTTACTCCCTTAAAGGTGGGCCGTTTCTAGAACTGTTCTGGTGTTATTGCATGTATAACCTAGTATACCTTCACATGACTGCTGGACATTTTCCAAAACATAAGTGTGGAAAGCCCTGGTAGAAAATATGGGAATGTAGCATGTTTTAGCATTGTAATGGCAGATGTTTTTGAATGTAGAAACTAACTGTTTACCAGCTAGCTATTTGCAGCAGTATGTTGATGCTGGACAGGTTGTGTACAGCGGGTTTATCGCTTAAAAAAAAAAAAAGCTGCCCGCTGCATCTGGAAATCACAATAGAGAAACGAGCGTAAACTAAAAGTTGTGGGCTGTAAAACCAAAACAAATGGCTGAAAGACACTAAATTACTCCGTAGTTGAGAGGAACCTCGGAGTTGGGTGATAATCCTGTGTGAGTCTGTCAAAACATGTGACCACTCTCATAGCACACAAAGTACTTTGATCCATTGCTAATATAAACAAAAAGTATTGGCGCAGCTTATAATAATGTGTGGAAAATGTATGTGAATACAGGACGTTTTTTGAGACAATCCCACCAAAAACTGGAGTCATCTAAGTTTTGCTCATCAGCATGGATGTCTGTCACTGCATCCTTTCTTTCCTACCAATGGGGGTCTAAAGTCTAAAGCTGGGGTCTACAACCTTTCTTCATCTGATGGCTACTTTCAAAAAACTAAAAGTGGCCAAGAGCTACTTGCATTCAGCTTATGTGTGTCATAAATGTAAGGGATGGGCCTTACATTTACTACACACATAAGCTGAATGAAGCTACTGTATGCCTGCCTATGAAAATTGCAATACCCAAAACTTTACTTCACATCAAGGTTCATGACTATTTGACACTTTTTGTGGCCCACACAAGTTAGCTACATCACTGAAAATATTCCCATCAGGGTCCAAGAAAACATTACCACTTTATTCTTATTTGGCCCACGAAATAAAGACGTAATTTTGTGTCTCAGCTTGTCAACCTATTGGCGACTACTGGAAACCTCACAAGCTACTTGTTGGAGAACCCTGGTTTAAAATGATCAAATCTTACACATAGTGACTTAGATTTTTTTCTACTACTACAGTACTGTATTTTCAAACATTTAATTTCACATCATTACAGTATTATATTCTTACATGCTTTCCATTACAGGGAGCAAGTAGGCTCACTGTGTTCTTTATTACTTTTTTAATTTGTGGGAAACTCAAGACATCTGAAACTTGAGAATTGTATGAAGCCTTTTTTAATGCAAGAAACTGTATCAGATTCACATCACCCTATTTGCTCTTGTCTCAGTGTGGGCTCACCACAGCCCTGTTTAACTATACAGTGATGCAGAGAAAGAAAGTCAATGGTTAAAACAGCTGATGGGAATTGTGTTACGGCTATATGGCTCAACAACCACTTGTCATTTGAAATCTCTTATCATTTCAACCATCACACCCACTTAAGGCACTTAGGCGTGTAATATTTAAATGACAATTATGAGAAAAGTTTTTTTCTTTCTTGCATCACCCATAAAATAGGAGTGTAATATTAAATGCAGCGATCAACTTAATTATTTGAATATGTAAACATGTCAATTTGTGTGTGTGTGGCTCAATGGGTGTTTTTTGCCTCCAACGTCGCCTTCCAGGCAGCTAACCCTAACCTTAACCCTAAACATAACCATTGCCGTGCTTCCTGGAAGGAGATGTTGGGGCCAAAAAACATCAAACACCGTGTGCGTGAGTGAGGTTTCATTAAGTGTGTATTGTTTGTCAAGACTCCCAGGGGAAGTATTGGTGTGTTGGAGACGACACAGCGGTGGGGTGCAGCAGCTCCACACCTGTCCAGTTTCTGTTTGAGTTCTGTGACCTCAACAAGATGGCCATCCGTGCTCTGGGGGGGAAGTACCTTAAAGGTGACCATGCTGGAGGGCTAAAGGCCAGTGCCGACTCCCTGGACAGCGCCACCCGCTGGGAATACTGAGAAAGCACAGCCGGACTTCTCCACTATCTGACACAGTGCTTCAAACTATTAATAGTGTGTGTGTGTGTGTGTGTGTGTGTGTGTAATTGTGAATTTGTCTGTGTGTGTAATTGTTTATTTGTCTGGATGGATGGATGCATGATGGAAATTGAAGCTGATAAACGGGAAGTCATGGCACCAAAGCACTACAAGTGTTTTCTTTTGTATTCTTTTCCTTCTTTGTCATTATCTCTTCCTACTGGGCTTTTTACTGGAGATTTGGATGTACGATAACTTGTGGTTTAATGAATGAATCATAGTCTGGTTGCACATTATTTGTTTCACTTCTAGTAGTCACATTTACACAAGCTTTACCTGATGAATGTCAGAACACTACTTTTATTAGTTGTGCCTATCTGTGGTAACTACTAGTGTAAACAAACTACAATATCTAACCTTGTCCTGCTAAATGTCCTGCTGGCTTTGTTGCGCTGCTTTCATCTCCTGCTCCCTTTCAAACTATAAAGCACAACATGCATCAGATAAAGGAATGTTACCGATTTACATGTTTCGCTGTAAATAAGGCTTTCTTTGTCACTGAATATACATATTACATAGTAACCATGGAAACGTTGCAGTGAGGGAGTAAAGAAAGAAATAAATGGGATGTGGCATGCAGATCTAACATGGTCTTTGCCTATATGCTACTTTCTGCACTTCTCTAGAGTTCCTTTCTCACTCTGAGATGTGGAGGCAGACAATATGTATATAGACAGATGCATCATCAGAATGTAGTGTGTAGTGAAAGGTTTCCCAAATAATCCACTTCTTTGATAAGTTTAAGGCTCTTTAATTACAATTCAGGAGGAAACAAATGGAAGGAGCTTTGAGATTCACTCATCTACTAAAGGAGCCTTATTAGTTAGAATGATCATCCTTTGAGTTGAAAGGAATGAAAGGGAGGCGGTGGGTATAAAAACTAGTTACTGCTGCACACTCAAATTCACATAAATACATACAAATATGCAGTCATAAATATATTAATTCCAACTATGACTCAAAATCTGCACAATAATGTCCAACTGCAAGAACTTAAAAGCACATGTTTGTTACAAAGAAATGCCTGTCTTAGATTGGGTGCTGCTGCTGGTGTGTAACACAATGAAAGAGTCTCTCTGGCTATCATTGTGGCTGTGCCTTCCATAGAGCATTTCAGTCTTTTTCATGTTCTTACATTTGAGCTGAACGGAGTAAAAAATAAAGTTTTCCCTCTTAACAGTGGACCTTCTTCTTTGACTTATTTCATTTTATAATTATAGCTATTCCATAGACCTTGCTGTCAAGAGTTCTACTTTCTACTAAAGAAGTAGTCTCTAAGTTGTTAACAGTATATTGTTTGTTTTAGCTAGCTTCATGGGTCTAGCAACGGCTATGTCAGTAATTTACTTTGTGGTTGAGACTAGGGATGGGAAATAAATCAAAAATTGTACGTATTGTGCTTTTAAAATCTATTGTTTCGCACAGGAACAATATTTTTTATTTTTTTTAATCAATAATTCACCTTAATATTTTTGGTTTACGGTACCGCTGACGGAGACTACATCATATCTGTTTCCAGCAAAACAGCGAAAGCAGAAAAAGAAGAAAATGGTTATGTACTGATTTACCAATGATATAAATGTCAGACTGACTGACTGACATGTGTGATGTGATATGCATTCTTCTTAGAAAACAATTTTTTTTTTTTTAGAAATGTCTCATGATGTATTGTCTCTAGAAGTGTATTATTCAACTTTTGTATTTGTTAAAGAAAGAAAAGAAAATCACAATACTCAATATTATAGAATCGCATTACTTCTAGAATCGCAATAAATGAAAATTGCAATGCAAATTGAATCAGCACCCAAGTATCAGGACAAAAGCATATCGTCCCAGCCCTAGATGAGACTTAAACATGTCAACATCATGATGGTCTGGCACAAAATGTTGAAACTGACTCCACCCCGACGTTTGTGGGTTTAGTTAATAGAATTGGATGGACTCCCCTGGATTTCCATTTTGTTCAGACAGCCATGTTGTTCCACTTCAGGATTAACTGTAATAACTTTGGTGATCATCTAACTTTTCATCTAGCACCGCCAGCTGTAGCTACTTTGTGTTTAGTGCTAATTAACAAATGTTAGCATGCAAACTAAGATGGTCAACATGGTACATTACTTGCTACTTGCTAAATATCAGGATGTCAGCATTCACATTGTGAGCATGTTAGCGTGCTGACGTTACCATTCAACTCAGCAGCGTCAAAGAGCTGCTAATGTGACTGTAAACCAACTCATGTATGTTTCTTGGTTGAGCGGATACTTAAAAGCCAAGAAAACAGGTTCAATTGTTGTTCAGGCTGCAGAGGTGCGAGGAAAACCCGCCTGGCCTTAACTAGCTGGAGTCAAGAGTGAAAGTACTCAAATCATAGATTAATATTATTTAAAGGCTAACTTTGGTGATATTTAATACATATTAAACAACATGAAAAGTCCAAAGCCAATGATGATTTGATCCTTTTAAGTATGTTTGTGTATCTGAAGCTACATAGACATCCATTGCTCCATAATTTAAGCCACACTGTTGCACCGGGTGTCATGTTTCTTTAATGACTTTTCACAGTTTATCTAATGTAGCAATCATCTTTTTCTGATAAGGAATCCCATTGACATCCTTTTTGCAGAATGCTGTTGTGTGTGGGAGAAGGAAGAAAGAGCATGCATCATCTCCTCTTGAGATTTCACTGAGCTAAAACTGTACAAGGGAAAGGAAGGCGAGGGTAGAGGGAGGTAACCTACTCCACTTTCTACGTTCTTCTGCAGAGGAAACTCACCTCTCCTCCTTAATAAGAAAACACACAGTCATTCTAATGTGGGCCAAACTTCACATGTGTGTTCTTATACAGACAGAAGAGACAGGAACAGACCAAAAAGCATCTGTCACTCTACACTGCGAGATTTCCGCTTGTTGCCATGGTAACAGTTAATGGCAAGGATTGGGTTTGAGGAGGATGAATATTTTTGAGATGTAGCAGACACACATAGATCAATAACCCTAATAAACCTTCTTATGCTCATAGTCAATTACTACATATATAGTTTCTGAAGACACTTCAGCCACTGAGTGAGTTTATAATAAAAACCTCAGGATAAGCACATGTGATAGTCCCTAAACGAATTGGAGCTTCTCACACTAATGCAATAATACTCTCATTCCCCTTTCAGTCAGTCTGTGTTTGTGTGCTGTAATATGTAATAGAAACACATGGCAGGGTCTTGACAAATCTGTCTGCCAGAAACAGCTGATATGGCAATAACTCATAACACACATTCTGGACCCCAAGAAGAGCTGTGTTAAAGGGCACCGCTAATGGGGATTCTATAGGAAACTAATACAACACTTAATTTGTAGTTTCTTTTTGAGTTTGTGAGTCTAACAGTAATTTTCCAGTGTATACATAACTTCGTACCGTCTCAACCTGATTGTCAGGTAATGTCCTAAAGAGTCTCCTGGTGCCATCTAGTGTTGATGAAGTTAAGATGGTTTTAATTTCACCAAGTACACTTTATGGCCAAATGTACGTGGACACCGCTATTTCTCAAAGTTTAGGCAAGTTACAGTTTAAGGGACATTTAATGGACATGATATACAATTCTTGCAACTTTGTTTGGTGAATTGCGTCTTCTGTTTCAACATGGCAAAGCCAGGGAAATGAAGAAATAGTTTTATCAGTTTGTTGTGGAATAACTTGAGTGTCACTGACCTACACAGAGGCCTGACATCCCCAGCCACCCCATCCCATCCAACACGTTTGGGATGAACTTTAACGCCAAATGTGGGCAGAGCTGAAGCCTATCACCCGACATCATTGGCCCACATCAGGAAAGCAAATCCTTGAAGCCAGGTTCCAAAATTTTGTGGAAAGCCTGAAACCAGACAAGTGGAGGCAGTAGATTAACGCCCATTTTGGAATAAGATATCCAACGGTCACATGTGGGGTATAATGTTAAGGTGTCCCCATACATTTAGCCTTGTTTTGTACACGTAATATTTTATTAACACTCCTGATAGTATTGTTGAGAATATCACCTGCAGAGAAACAGATGCATGTGGTTGCTTTGCAAAAAAGCCAGAAATGCAGCAAATCATGCCAAAAGACCTTCAAATCCCCCAGACGTTTTGCATCCAGTAAAACTGTGGTTGGGGTTAGCTGATCCAAAGGTTGGTTTCTATTTCAGTCTTATATGCTCCCTTATATTAAACAGGAAGTACTGACCTTCTTCAAGGGTAGCGATAAGAAACAGAACAAACTAATTAACAAACCCAAATGCACACACACACACGTTGGCAAATTATCACAGTATCTGTTTACCCACAAATAGCCACGTCCAGTCAGACAGCCTGAGTCAGCAAGAGACAGAGAGGGAGGGTTTTTGTTCTGTATGTGATAATAATGATACGCTTCAGGAGAAAACAATGAGGAGGTTATCTACAACCATACTGATGATGATTCTTCATAATCACACTATTGCTACCCATCTGTTGTGCTATCAATCTGTTTGACTTTACCTCACCACTATGTGCTTCTCAAGAAAGTCAACAGGAAGCAGTGTGTGTGTGTGTGTGTGTATATATATATATATATATATATATATATATATATATATATATATATATATATATATATATATATATATATATATATATGTGTTTTTAAAGAAACCTTTTATGACTCACCTATGACTGACCTACAGTAGTATGACTACACAGGTTGGACTACACATGGCATGGCACATCTTGGTTGTGTGTGCATGTCCTTATGACTGCCAGACTTCAGGCTGCAATTTCTTAGGAACACAATAACAAAACCATTTGGTGATAATGGACCATGAAGCGCATATCCAATAAGGGAAATGATTTCCAAGTTTCTAAGGAAGCTGTAGGCTAATGGTGGTTCAGGTTCCATGATTCATATGCGCTGTAAACAAGAGCATCTTGTGTGAGTCTATCTTATATGATTGTTGACATACCAGCAAAAAGTCATTAAATTCATTTGTTTCCATGCTGCGAAATGTCAGAGTGCTGCAAGGTCTTACAGCCTGTATCCTTCTTTACAGAGAGGGGGGTGAAGGGTGGGGGGGGTAGGTGGAGAGCAGCCGTGGTTACCCTATAAATACCCAGCAGCTGCATCAGCGGAGGATTCACCTAGTGGTTACCTGTCAAACACATCAGATCATGTCTCTGTCGGACCGACCCAACACGGTCCGGTTGGTGTTCCTTGGGGCCGCGGGGGTCGGTAAGAGCGCGCTCATCCGCCGTTTCCTCCACGACAGCTTCGTGCACAAGTACACGCGCACAGTCGAGGAGCTTCACGTGCTGGAGTACGAGCCTGCTGGGTCTGGGAAGATACGCCTGGAGATCTTGGACACCAGCGGTAGCTACTCCTTCCCGGCCATGCGGGAGCTCAGCATCCGACACAGTGACGCATTCGCCCTGGTGTACGCAGTGGACGACCCCGGGTCCCTCGAGGAGGTGAAGCGGCTCCGCGACGAGATTCTGAAGCTACGGGGTGGCAAGAGCGCACCCATCACCGTGGTCGGTAGCAAGGCAGATCTGAAAGACACCGAGGGTCGCGTGCTGCTGGCGGCTGATGTTATGGCCACAGTGGAGAATGAGTGGGACGCCGACTTCGTGGAGGCGTCCGCGCGCACCGGTGGAAACACGGTCGGAGTGTTTCGCGCGCTGCTGCAACAGGTGAACCTGCCGCACCGACTGAGCCCTGCGCTGTGGAGGCGCAGAGACACTTTGCCCAGACCAGCAGTTAAGAAACGACCACCACTGAAGAAGAACAATAGCTGTGTCCTGTCATAAGAACATTTCCTCCGGACGATGATGGACTCTGCAGCTGGACTGCTCGCGCTCAGGTGTTGCTGGTCATCACAGTCTGCGCTACATTTGGTCTGTCCAGAGGTGCAAAGTTGGAAGGCTGGTCCAAAATGAACTCTAATGATTATTGTGGAAGTTTCTGTTGCAGCAGAGTTTTTTTGAGAGTGAAACAAAAATAAGAGTTTCGAACTGAAACCAAGTTTGGCCTTTTTATTTTATGCAGGTATAGGAATAACAATTCCACGCAGCACAATGTGGAATAGTCTTCAACAAGGTAGAAGAAAAAACTGGCTTAATATGCACCCCTTTGTTAACATGACTCAGCATTTCTGATAGGCAATCTAAACACATGAGACAGTCTGGTGCCACCCTGCTTCTTCCCCCCTGCACACCATTCAGCCCGAGGTTACCAATGATGTGTATCTCAAATGCCAAGAAGTGAAATAATGTGCAGGGAAAGATAGTTTATGGTGACCTTATACCTTATCTAGTCCAGTACGTAAACCAAAAGTCACACAAAAGATTCAATCATGTGAGAATCAACCATAAAAAGAGGCAAAAACAGAAGGTGTAATTTTCCCATTACAATAGTCATTATGATTTATGAGAACCCTGATATGGGATGCCTTTATACGTGTTAAAATATTCACATTTTTGTGCAAATAAAAAAAAAAATCTTATGTGAATAAAATATTTGTTGTGATTTTTGTCACATTCTTTTACATTCTCAATCCACCACACCTCAATCTTCTAACTACACTTTTTTGTCCAATGAAAGAGTGTGAGACGTTTTATTACAATAAAAGTACCTACAAAATAGGTATTGCATTTACAATTTTAATAATAGTTAATAATGTTGCCTATAAGTTTTAAAAGTAAAAGTGGTTATTATGCAAAATGACCCTTATCAGTGTGATATAGCCTATATATTTGGATTATCAACATGGATACCTTACTGTATTTGCAGCTTTTTATATTGTAGCTGGTTAAATTAAAGCCAATTTTAACTGCTTACTATAGCATGGCATTATATTTGTAGTATTCACTTTAAAGTAGCCTATACTAGCAAATGTAGTGTACAAGTACAAGTGCTTCTGAGATGTAGTGGAGTAGCATAATAGAAATATTCAAGTAGTACAAGTACTGTACTTAGCACAGTACTTGGGTAAATGATCTTCCATCACTCTTTGCCAGAATCCTTTGATTTTGTCCCTTATAAAGATAAAAAAATAAATCCTATTCCCCCTTCACACATAGGCCTATCTAAAAGGACGCATATCAACATTCAACTTTGATTTCATAGGCTACATATAAATACATAAAATGTAATCAAATACCTTTACCACTCCACATGAAGGATAGACAAAGTTTTTTCTGATTTCAGATATGTATTTGGTAATGAGAAAGTTGTTAAGGTCTAAGCAAAACACACAAGAATTCATCCCTGCTCTAAGCTGTAGGATTTACGGTATCCTGTGAGATATAAAAGGTAGATGTATTACCGTAAAATAACATGACACGGCAGATAGGTTACTGAGGCTATGCTTTAAAATCAGCAAAGAAATCCTTTTTTATTTTTATATTTTTATCAGAAAGCAAATTTTTAAATTGTGGGTAATGAGATAAATATCCACAGCCTGAGCTTTTTCTTTCTTATTCTTTCTTCACCATTGTCGTGATGAAGAACATCAGCTGCCATTGTTGTGTTGTTGATGCATTGAGGACATATTTAGATCAGTCAGTTTGCATGAAGCCACATCGTGCTGTTTTTGATGCAAAACACACACACACACACACACACACACACACACACACACACACACACACACACACACACACACACACACACACACACACACACCTTCAAGTGGACCAAAGAGGATAAACAAGCCCATAAATCTCATGGTCATTTTATTCATCTCTCTTCGTCCACTTCTCCTCCTCCTATTTTTATCTAGGATACTGAAACCAGATATAACACATCAATAAGGAAGAAGATATTACAAGAGCTGTGGATGAAAGAGAACACACTAGAGCTGTTTTGGTATAAAACATGAAATCATTTTTTTTGTAATACCAGTGTTGGTGCAGGATTACACATTTAAAATATATTGTTTGAGTGCAACCATATCTTTCACCAAATGGAGTGATGTAAATGAAAGAATAAGTCTGGTACTGTATAAGTGCTGTAGTACTAAATAACATCAAGTTTGCCATTTGCAGAGGTTCATAATACAAGCATGTGGAGTTTTTGCAGTTTTCTCAATCACTTATATAAAGAAAATACTTATTTTTTTAAAAAGCACATAAAGGTCACACATTAAGTAAAACAATGAGACAGAAAATTAACAAAAAATAAAATGTATTTTAAATAAAGTATATACAGGGCATGATACTGACTCAGCACGTTTCAGCAGGACTCACATAGTCATTCATACGCTTTTTGTATGAGCACCCTGTTTGGTAGTTTATTATGATTATGATTCAAAGATTCAAAATCTTTTTTAAAAGATTATTTTTGTGGTCATTTCCGGCTTTAATGATAGGACAGCTCAGACATAAAAGAGGAGAGAGACGGGGGGAAGACATGCAGGAAACTGTCACAGGTCAAACTTAAACCCTGCACATAGTCAAATTATTGCCCAGTTTATTAGTCCTGGTGTGTGTGTGTGTGTGTGTGTGTGTGTGTGTGTGTGTGTGTGTGTGTGTGTGTGTGTGTGTGTGTGTGTGTGTGTGTGTTTTGTCCATGTGGTCTACTACTATAAGAAGGAAAGACCAGTATCTCTGCTTGACGCAGCGCAGGTGCAGCAGCAGCAGCCTGTCACCAAAGGAGCAGCTCAGTGCCTACAGAGAGTCCTGCATAGGGTGGGATGAGTTCTCCATCATGGAGGATCATTTAGATAGATAGATAGATAGATAGATAGATAGATAGATAGATAGATAGATAGACAGACAGACAGACAGACAGACAGACAGACAGACAGACAGACAGACAGACAGACGGACAGACAGACAGACAGGTAGGTCGGTAAAATAAGTAAAAGTACAGCTCAGCTAAATGTAGCCTTCTTCTCAAAGATAAAACTTTATTGGCAGATATGTTTGGATCCAAAGATCACACTGGAAGGAAGCAACATTTTTAATGTCACAAGTAGTTTGTTGAGGTCCACAATGTAACTACTCTATATAGCCATATTGCGGTTGGGTAGATTGACATTTTATAAACTATAGGTTTTATACAGTGTATAGAATTATAATCTGAAAAGTAACTTGTATTTAGCTGTCAAATAAATGAGTAAAAACACAATACTTCGAAATATAGCCTAGCGATACCATAGGGAGTAACCAAAGGGAGTAACCTTAAGTACTAGCATATAATGGAAATAGTGAAGTATACCTAAAATTGTACTGAAGTATAGTTACCACCATTGGTAACAAGTAAGCTAGATAGCACAGTAGGCCTACTCTTCAGAAAGATAGCTTGCTTTCACTTTTGATTAGCCTACATATTGTAATAAAATGTTTTATTTATGTTAAATGTGGACGTTTTTATTATATCAACATTGAGGAATTTGCTTTTAGTTGAGTAAATAATTCAACAACATTTTCTCTTCAAACATTTAATGAGCACGTAAACCCACGACATTAATTTGTGCTCGAAAACTGTTTTTAAATCCCATTCCGACTACATTTCCCGTCAATACTGTTTTCAGAAACAATGAGTGACCAGCAACCGAGATTCGGCCAATCACACCGCAGAATATGGCTTTCTCGTTCAGTGATTGGCTATTTTTGCACTGCTCTTCCCACGATGCATTGCTGCACCGCCTTGGAATTAGAGGCTGACATTTTTTGGGAATTCCCATGGGTCACGGGATTCCCGTGGGATTCCTGCAGGATGGGAGTCATATTTACTATTAATCACGGGATTTGGACGGTACGGGATAAATGGTTAACGGGAGCAGACGGGAGCGGAATCAACCAATAGCAAAGACGACAAAAATCTAAATGCACCTAAATGCAAAAAAAAGTAAATGCACCATTTTGTAGTTTCCTTTTAATACACCTACAATGTAACGCAATTAAAAAATAACTACACGACCCAGCCGTCCCAGAAGCCATCAGTGCTTTTTGTCACGGCTTACCGCCGTAATTCAAAGAGCAGTGATGGAGGGAGCTAACAGCCGCGGAGGAGTTGATGTGGCAAAAATGATTTACAGCGCAAAGTCAGATGTAATGACGAGTCTATTAAGTTCACAGAACTGGTCGGAAAGTCTGAAATATTAATTAAGTTTATGAGAGTAGAATGTGACGGTGATAGCACGATGTACGCTGCTTGTAAGACATGCTTAGTCTTAGTCAAGTGACGAGGGACGAGCGGTCTGAAGAGGCACACTTGCAAGGCAAATTCGGGAAAGTATCAGCCAAGCATCGCTTCGTTGAGCAGATTAAATCAAATTCTATGTATTAACTAAACACTAATTGAAGAAAAAAATAAATGGGAGCGGTACAGGAGCGTGAGTCAGTTTAAACAGGAGCGGGATGGGAGTGGGACTCAATTTACCAGGAGCGGGATGGGATGGGATTAGTTTTTAAACTTTGGTCTGGGAGTGGGACGGGACAAGATTTCTTTCTATGGGAGTGGGACGGGACAGGAGTGAAAATCCACTCCCGTGTCATCCTCTACTTGGAATTCAAATCGGGCGGACCAATCAGAGAGCGCCGTAACGACCAAGGCAGCATTTTAAATTTCTACTCGAGACTGTTGTCAAAAGGCAGGACGGAGTTACGCTGCAGCCACCGAGGGACTAGCCTGGCGATTAGTTTTATGTCTGCCTCAGTTTTTTTTAACCGTGAGATTCGCATGCACTACATTTTTATCGTTAAATCAAATGTTTGAATAACGTTCGCGTTCAAAGGTGGTTAGCGTTAGTTTTGATTTGAATTAACAAGTGTATGGCAGCAAGCTAGCTTCCAGTGCTAAACTAACGTCGGTTAAGGTAGGGTTAACAAAAGTTTGACCCTTGCAGAAATTATCGATACCTCGACTGCTGAAGAGTTTTAAACGTTTCTTTTAACGAGCACAAAATGAGTGCAGGTATCGCGAAGCCGGCGAATCCGTCGGCACATGTCGACCCAAAATCAGCTCCTCTTAAAGAAATCCCAGACGTTCTGGTTGACCCACGGACCACGAGAAAATACGCGAGAGGACGGTTCCTCGGTAAAGGTGGTTTCGCAAAATGCTACGAAATTACAGATATGGAGACGAAGCAGGTTTTCGCTGGAAAAATCGTGCCCAAGTCTCTGATTCTGAAGCAGCACCAGAGGGAAAAGATGACTTCCGAAATCGCCATTCACAAGAGTCTCAACCACGCCAACGTCGTGGGTTTCCACGGGTTTTTCGAAGACGATGACTTTGTCTTTGTTGTTCTGGAAATCTGCAGGAGAAGGGTAAGTGTCGTGAGAAAATGCATGCTTTCTCTAGTGAACTCACTTCTCAGGGCCCAACGGTCATCACGGCGGTCTCTTCCGTTTTCCTGACGTTACCAGCCCAAGTGGAGTTATCTTAAATTGCAAAAAAAAAAAAAACCAAGGGAGTTTTGAACTGGTCTGATAAAGTCCTTAAACGTAACGTTTAACCAGTCAGTATACAAAAACCCTTAATAGTTGCAGAGCTTTTCCTCTTTTTTTTTTTTTTGAGCTGCCAGTGTCACTTCCAAAATATTTGCTTTGAATTGACGTTAATTGACCACTCAACACTCCTCCTTAACGCTGCATAGTGGCCATTTCAAATCTTGCAAGACAGTGAGTTAGACTTGGTCTTAAATGTTTCATTACTTTTATTCGCCTAATCATTTTTCCATTTCCCATTTCAGTCCTTGTTGGAGCTGCACAAGCGTCGTAAGGCAGTGACTGAGCCAGAAGCTCGCTACTACATGACCCAACTGCTCAAGGGTGTCCAGTACCTGCACAGCAACAGAGTCATCCACAGAGACCTGAAACTAGGCAACATCTTCCTTAATGATGACATGGAAGTTAAGATAGGTAATTTGCGCCGTTAGATTGCATATGATTTGACTCCAGTCCGCTTGCCATACCTGAGAAGGGTAAAACATACCAGTAACATTTATCAAGACTCTGAAACAAACCTGTTGGTCCAGGAATAAATGTTTAGGGCCCAGCTCTCACAGGGATATACTCTCACTTCTTGGATGAGTGGTTTCCATTGACTGGTGACCAAAATGCTCAAATGTGTTTTTAAAAAGGGAAAATGGCACATTAAAAACTTATGTCCTCGACGTTCACACACAAACATTTTTATTTATTTTGCTGATTTACAAAAAGCTTGTCTTGTCACTTTTCTAGGGGACTTTGGTTTGGCCACTAAGATCGAGTTTGATGGCGAGAGGAAGAAGACCTTGTGTGGGACGCCCAACTACATTGCACCTGAAGTGCTTTGTAAGAAAGGCCACAGCTACGAAGTGGACGTCTGGTCACTTGGGTGCATATTGTAAGTCTGAACACACAAAGCACACCTGGGAGACGCCTAACTGTTTTTACAGTTGTTTCTCCTATCTGTAAATGCCAAATGACACTATAAATCCAGTTGAGTTGCAGTACAGGCCTTCTGTAAGTCATTTGAGGTACAATGGTTCTTGAGTAGGGCTGGGCAAAAATGTTGGTATACGGTGACTTGGATACCTGTTCCAAACGATTCATCCCCCAACACCAATTTAATAAAAATCAATTTTAATAAATAAATTAGAACACTTTACATGAAGGTACAACTCTATTTTTCAGCTCCTAGTGTTTGTGCGCCTTATCTCTATTCGTAAAAGATTTTTCCTCCATGCCTTCTAACATTAGACAGCCAATCACAAGCATTGTTAGATCTTGGTAGAAGCATGCTTATTGGCTCAGTGATGCTAAGATTTACTCCTCGGGTATTGAATGAAAAGGCATCTTTCCATCCTTGAAACTTTAGCGCCAATTTGATCAGTGCCTTAAACTGTTGAATTTGGTACCCAGCCTTGTTCTTGAGAAAGCTACAACCAGCTATACCACAGGCCAAGTGTTAAACGCATATTACACTAGTTCTCCGTGATTCAGCATAGTCGGCTCAATGTCCTCCATGTCTTTATCCTCTCAGGTACACTTTGTTGGTGGGTAAGCCCCCATTTGAGACCTCCTGTCTGAAGGAGACCTACAACCGCATTAAGAAGAACAACTACACCATCCCCTGGGTAAGCCTGACTCATGTAGCACACAATGTTCCTTCACAATCGTGTGTGTGTGTGTGTTGCTTTTTTACACGGTGCATTTCATAATCTTAATTTACAACACTCTGCAGCACATCAACCCGTTGGCGTCGGCGCTCATCAAGCGGATGCTGCATGCTGATCCCGCCCAACGGCCTACCATCGCTGAGCTACAAGTGGACGAGTACTTCACATCTGGCTACATCCCCGTACGTCTGCCCACAACTTGTCTCACTGTGCCCCCCCGGTTCTCCATTGCCCCCTCCACAGCTATGGAGCTCAACCAGAGGCGCCCGCTGACTGCTCTCAACAACAAAGGTAATGGTCCCAGCAGTTAAAGACTTGACTACTTCTTACCAAAGAAGCCTTTAGTCTACAGTTCTGAAATGGTTTGGCTGCACAGGATGTAGTGTTGATGGCTTTCTTTCTCTTTCCAGGAGGGACCGAGAAGGGAGACATGAAGGACGAGCCTGTGCAAAGGTGATTAGGACAGATGTTTGAGATGGAAGTAGGGGTGCTTGATTATGTTTAAAAAATCCTAATCGCCTTCATTGGAAGGATGTTGCAATTATTAAATTTAAACAGCTAAACAAATCATCACTGAATGAAAACATCTTAAGGGTCCCATGGCATGGAAAATTTCACTTTGAGGTTTTTCAACATCTATATGCGTTCCCCCAGTCTGCCTATGGTCCCCTAGTGCCGAGAAACAGTGAAAGGGGTCAACCGAGCCCTGGGTATCCTGCTCTGCTTTTAAGAAAATGAAAGCTCTGATTGGCAGATCTGGAATCTCTCCCCTTATGAGGTCATAAGTCACAAGATTACCTCCTTTCTTTGCTTCGCCCACCCAGAGAATTTGGCCCACCCAAGAGAGAGACACATCATGGCTTTCAAATGAGCAAAGTGGCAGTTGGTCAAGGCCACACCCCCAACCCCCCCCAAAAAAAAAAGAACACAGAAATGGTTGAATTTTGGGAAATATACTTTAGATATGGTATAAGGGGATCACTAAGGTTGGTTGCTCGCTCTCTCAAGCACCATGACCATGGGACTTTAAACTGAAAATCTCCCATAATACTTTCCCGGTTTTTGAAATGATTTTTTTTCTTGTAAAACGTAATGTGTAAAATTACTGTTTTGGTGATCGTAAAAAAACCTAAATTTATTAACTGCACGGCCATAGATGGGAGTAGGGCTGGGCAAAATATCAATATTTGTATATGATATGAGACTTGACATCACCTTAGATTTTGGATATGGTAATATGACATGTGTTGTCTTTCCGGGTTTTCTTTACAAGCTGCATTACAGATGGTAGTGCTTAACACTTATTTTAATCCTTCTCTCTGTAATTACTGTTGTGACTTGTGTATTCTGTGTAGGGAGCCTGAGCCGTCAGAAAACAATCTGAAAGACATGCTGCAGCAGCTCAACAGCATCATTGCTGCCAAGCCCTCTGAGAAGGCGGTCATCTGCCAAGGTGAGTGCAGAGTCTTCAGTTTAGTCGACTAATCCATTTTAAAAAAAAGAAAAAAAAAAAGAAAAGAACTTTCTATCAGTGTTGCACGTTTTTAGACGTTTTGAATCATCTTTGTCCGGGTCAACATTGTAAACAAATATATATTGTTTTCTAATTTGTCTTTCTAGAAGAGGCAGAGGATCCTGCATGTATTCCCATCTTCTGGATCAGCAAATGGGTAGACTACTCTGACAAATATGGACTAGGTAAGCATTGGACTGTGATCCCATGTCCATCTGCCAGCTCGCCCTTCACTTTTTGGACCTTGTGTCCGATTCAACAGTTTTTGTTATGGACGTTACAAAAACTAACTTGGCTATTTATGTTTACTGTCAAATGTAGGTAACAGGCCTTCACACAGTGTTTACACGGGGTCTAAAATTTCAAAATTATAGGCCTTAAAAAGTCAAATTCACAAGCGTTCATTGCGTTTTGTCCCCCCTCAAATGGCTTACTGGGAATTGAGCCATTGTTAAGGTTATCAGTTAAAGCTGTATTTTTCCTACTATGACAAATCAAAAACGTCTGGTCTAGTGAGGCAGCATGTACAATCCCAGGGCCCTGAGGCCGACACTCCAAAATGGAATGCAGCCATCAGTGTTATTGATTACACGTATGCATGTCCTACGTTTTTAGAGTTTAAATTGTGTATTTCAGGTTACCAGCTGTGCGACAACAGCGTGGGTGTGCTGTTCAATGACTACACGCGGCTGATCATGTACGCGGACGGAGACAGTCTGCAGTACATTGACAAGGCGGCCACTGAATCCTACCTCAGCGTGCGCTCCTACCCTACTACTCTCAACAAGAAGGTGCTTTCTAACTCAGTCCCTCTACTCTCTTTTCTTTAACGCCACATCCCACTTGATGATCATCATGTGGATTCTTATGTAATTGTGTTTGTTCCCCCCCATCCGCCATTCTAGATAACATTGCTGAAATATTTCCGCAACTACATGAGCGAGCACCTGCTGAAGGCCGGCGCCAACATGGCTCGGCGGGATGGGGACGAGCTGGCGCGCCTGCCCTACCTCTCCCTCTGGTTCAGAACAAAGAGCGCCATCGTCCTGCACCTCACCAACGGCACCGTTCAGATCAACTTCTTCCAGGTTAGACGCACGCCCCACCTTCTCTAGGGCTCGGTATCCTTAGCAATGCTTTTTAGACACTGGCCACATTGCCTCTCTGAAGTATCTGGAAAAAATAATGCCGCCTCATTCAATGGCTAACTTCAATACCCGAGGAATAAATCTCATCCAGGTCGGTGAGCCGATGAGCACGCCTCATGCTTCTACCAAGAGCTAATGAGGCTTGTGATTGGCTGTCTAACGTTGCAGACAGGGGTAAAAGTTATGCACAGATGGGGCTCACGTAGTAGAAAATCTTTGTTTTTTATAAAATTGGCATAAAAGTATAGTTGAGGAACCAGCTTTGGAGTTAAATGTTTGTACAATACCCAGCCCTAACCTTCTCCCACTTTTTTTATACATATAAAGCATCCTACATTAGCTGTTAAACTGTGCCCACACATTCTGAACCGGTTTCCATTGACTCCTCTCTGCCAGGACCACACCAAGCTGATCCTGTGTCCGCTGATGGGCGCCGTGACCTACATCGACGAGAAGCGAGAGTTCCGCACGTACAAGCTGTCTCTGCTGGAGGAGTTCGGCTGCAGTAAGGAGCTGGCCAGCCGCATCCGCTACGCCAAGCTCATGGTGGAGAAACTGCTGGACAGCAAGCCTTCCACCGCCGCATCTTAGACCACTTTGCACCACACCTTCAATCACCGTCTGTCTTTAATCACTGCCTCACTTCTTTCTGTCTGCCAGCTGCTTGGAGGACGGAACAGACTCTTAAATTATCCTGAGTTTTCAAGTTTTCATTTTTTTATCCTTTTTTTTGTTTGTTTGTTGTTCATGCTGTTAACAGAAACTGTTATTTAACTTTCTGGGTGAAGCTTAATCTTGACGAACACGTTCCTGCCAACATAAGCTTAAGATGGCTGCAGACGAGTTGACCCTGTATGTTTTTTTTTTTTTAAATGAGACGAGGAGAAAAAAGATGAAAGTCGGGTGTTTAAATCATCTTGAAGTTGAAACATTCTTCCCAGATTGCTTTCTGCTCCGTTGGTTTGTTCATGTATCAGGCGAGCTTTTAAACCTAAAGCTGAGTGGACAAATATGTGGTGATGATTGAGACAGACTGGCAGTGTGGAGGGGGCGGGGGAACTTCTCTGGTCTGCTTCTCTATTGTCTGTTTTTATTCTATGTAGAGAAATGGACCATGTTTATACTTCTTGTCTTCAAGACATATGTCTTCATCATGCACATTCTTCTTATTACTCTTTTTATAAATGTATTTTAGATGTCTTGTCTTTTTCAACAGGACGTGCAAGCTTGTACATACTGCTGAATATTCATACTTGATGTAAAGATGGTTTAATTTTACCCAAGTTTAAATAAAGACTGTTGAACTTGACAAATTTAAAGTGGTTTGTTTTGCCCGCATTTGCTGTTAAATATTTTATTGACAGTTATCCGACATCATCATCAAGACCTTTGAGATTAGGTTTGTTCTTGACCAAGGAAACGGTGCTTGACTAAAAAAGTTTTAATAGGTACATTTGATCAAAAGCAGCTATGCAAACGTGGAGAAAAGATTTTTAGACCATTTCTGTCTGAAGATTCTTCTTTCTTGATATAAGCTAGGAAAGTAAAACGTATCTGCGTGGCTGAAGAGTAGTAAAACCAAGAAAAGGTTTGTAAGTATTGTGATCTCTGGATTCTCCATAACCTTTCTTTTTAATTATGAGATGTCTTTTCTATTACCCTTTATACGTCCCCACCATTTTACACAAACTACAGATGAACAACCTCAGGAGTTTGACTATGGAGAGACATTTATAAAGTCATTGGTGTACAGTCATTATTTTAAAAGCGCCAAGCTATCTTTTATTAATGTCAAGACATTAAAAATCACTCTGAACCATGTAGAGCAGATGGCTATTTCATAAAACCAAGATAAGGGATTAAGCTAAGATTTCCCAGTTATCCTGGCTCAATTTAGCCTTGACTCAGTTTCACAAAAGCAGAAGCACGTAAGTTACCATGAAGATTTATTCTGTACAGTTAGCCTGGTCCTAACCAGGATTTATTAATCCTAAAGCCTTTTCCGTTCACTCAGAAGTGGTTTTACCTTCTTTTTTTTTTTAACCTTGTCAGCCTGCATTGAAAAACAACCGGTGCATATTGCTGTTCAGTTAAGTACTGTTATTATTTAAAGTTGTGACCATTATTTTTTATAACTATTCATTATATTGCTGTTTGAAAACATATTGTTTGATGAATATAATGAGATAATTACAAAAGGCTGATAAAGTTGCAAATGTGTTTTAAATGAAGTCTGTTGCTAAGGGCAATATATAAAGTGCTGTAGATGTGTGTTTCAATAGTGGACCAATGCACCTTATTTTAGTTGATTCATTCAATGACTATAGTTTGGTAGGATTATACAATTTTAAGAACATATCCTAAATGTACAATCCTACCAAATTACAGTCTAAGTTCACTGAACCAATAACTATATATTGTAGAGTACTGTCCATTCATGAAACAACAGGGAGAGAACACCTCAGTGGTTTTTGCTGGGTGGAAATAATTGATGAATATCACTCTGTTACATGTTTACAGTGAGCATGAAATGTATCACTTAATTATCTTCATAGGTTCTAGATTTTAGAGTCCAATTTCTTCAGCGTCTTTCTTTTCTATGTCCATATATACGAGGGAGCTAAGCATATATGTAAACAAGGAAAGTAGGAAGGGAAAAATAAAGTGAGAAAAGCATGGCCCGACTATATGATAGTCTAAAAATATACATTTAAGAAGTACCGCTCTTAAATGAAACCATTCAATGAGTCATTTGTCATTTGCAAACAGGAACAATTGTACACTTTGCGTTAAAAGCGAGCAGTAGAAGTTAATATGACTTAGGACATTTTTATATTTCTGCATCATATTCTAGCGCTATGCTCCACAATAAGCTGCTGCTCACTCTGTATAAAGTATGAACAATGCATATTCTCCATTTTACATGGACATGCATCTGTGATCGACCTTGAGGTCTGTTAAGAAAAGCCGTGAACGTGCATCTATCTGGAATACTTCAGCCTGGCTCAACCTAGTTGCTCCTCCTCAAACCAGGATGCACAGATTGGACTAGGTCAAGCCTGGCTTTATTGGTTATCCTGGATTTATAAATTCTGCTTTTGTGAAACAGCCCTTAGGGGTCTTCAATAGATTGTTTTTAAGATAAGGACCCCTACATATATTACGTATAAAATTAAATTGCATATTAAACTGGGGCTACAAAAACGTGTGGGCATCCTGAATCTTTTATTCATACCTTTTTAGTGGATAGAATACTAAGCTTTTAATATAATTGTTGGCATGGTTTTATAAATCATGTTTTAATGATGTTAAACACACATGTGACACAGTGAATTATAGAATTAACTATCTGTGGATGGCTACCTTAGTAACTTAAGTCACTAAGGTAGCCTGTCATCAGTTGTTTTTTTTCCAAAATAGGCTGATATATCTGTTCATATGATGGATTTATGTTAAAGGCCCTGAACACCCATCCAGGTGTTTATAGTCAACGTGGCTGATTGGACCTTTTCCAGGACTGGGTGGGTGTGCTTGGACTGAGTGAATGACATCTTCCTGAGTCCAGTGTTGTTGCATCCGTTAGGGCGGGACAAATGACAACTTTTTCATCCTTATTGGCAGAAAGAATTGGTGCCCTAATAAGCGCCAATCCACCTTCAACCTGAGAAGAGTCTAATCAGCCATAATAACTGAAAACACCTGTATGGGTGTTCAAAGGATTTAAGACATTTTTAATTTTTGAGAAAAAAAAAACCTTCAAAAAAGTAACAATTTGGTGAGGAATCATTTGGCGCCTCCTGGCTGACATAAAGAGCCATTACAGCTTCATTTACAGTATTTGAAAATAAGTTACATACATTTATCCATTTTTAGATTATGTTTTACTCAATTCACAATTAATCAATCCAAAATGCAATAATGCAACCAAAATACTCCATGCAACGGATTTAAACTCTATAAAACTATAAAAATACGAGTAGAAAGTATCACTCATAAATCTATGAACTTAATTACAGGTAGCATTCAGATGTGAATTATTTTTGTTATATAATTATTATTATTATTATTTGGATGGGATTGTTTACCCTTTTGACAAATAAGAAGACAGCATTTCCTAACTGTCGATCTTCTAAAAATATAAATCCAGCATGTCTAAGATGGGTTCGGTCAACCTTAGCAATATAAAAGTAGACAAAAATACAACGGAATACACATGTTTAATGTAAATTATGAAAACAAACTTTGGCAACACTTCTTTTTCTTTAAATACAGCATAAGAAATATAACTATGTATTCAAGTAACCACAGTAAAGAACAGTCAAAACAGCAGCAGTAATAAAACACAAAGGTGGTTTTGGGGTTACAGTGGTCTAAAAAGTGAAAATCCACCATCAAGTAAACATTCTCACACAATGAGGTCTGTGTGATACTGGCGCTCTAAAAACATTAGTGTAGAAAGGCTGGAGGAGGTTCAGCTAAGAAGCACTCCACCTTTAACAATTCAGTCTCGTTGAGATTACGTTACGTTATAAAGACCATGACTTTTTGAGTTTACAGTATATTGTTTTAATCTTAACAGTATGATGGCCTAGAATGTTAAAAAATGTTATGTAGACAATCTGATTTGAGTGATTTTAAGAAATCAGAGTTTCTTTAATGTCTATGACAGAGTGAAGCCTGACTCGTACGGTAACAGTGTAGAGTAACGTCTCCATTGGGATGTCCAGTCACCAGCGTACCTCCACCCCCCCATCGAGCCAGCTCCCAGCCTTTGCCCTCAGGAGCCCACACCATCCTGGAGGTTGCATGCTGCCCGAGGTCCCACACACACACACAGCCACTCTGACTCAGGCCAACCACGCTGGAGCTGTGAACATCAGCCTCACACAGCCTGCAGAACACAGAGGCACATGGGAGTGGTAGTTACATAGATGTGTATGTATAGAGTAGAAATGGTTCGATACTATTTTTTGCTTACCAATCCCTGAACTTGTGTATCGGCTGATACAGAGTACTGATCCGATACTAGCGTGTTAAAAGATACATTTTATTATGTTTTAACAGCTGTATACTATTATCCCTGTATGGCTGTGATATGGTTACTATCATTGTTGTTAAACTCTTTGTCCCAATCAGAAACAATGGACTTCCTTTTATTCTCCAGTTTGACAGTGAGTCATAACGGAAAAAGAACATAAACAAACTAATTTAAAGTCGTATCGGACCATAAACTGCAGTATACTTGCAGATGCTGATACCGATTTTTCAGGCGGTATCGGAGGCTTTTCTGATACTGGTATCGGTACACCGCTAGTACAGAGACACACAAATTCATCAGTCCTCATCTCACCTGCCAGACCAGGCTTTGGGTGGATGCAGCTGAGTAGCCAGGACAGATTTTCCAGTCAGAGGGTTAACGGCGACCAAAGACAACAGGACCGTCGTCTTCCTTTCCTCTTTGGCATCTTCCTCCAGAGAGCTGAGCAACTGATGCTGCAGCAGGACAAACAACACTCCCTGTGCACCAACACCCACACCCACACAAACAGACAGACAGGAGTAAAATCATCTGAAGAGTGAGACAGTTATGGTGGCATAGGCAATTTTCCAACAGCAGCTCCTCTTTGCATGCAAAGCAAATAGACTTACACAGTAAGAGTATCCTCTGAGACACAAAGTGTGTGATAAACCATCTCCGAGGATAATTCTCCGCAGCTGCTGTCCAGTCTTTAAATTCCTGTATCACAGAAAATACATTCAACTGTAAACAGCACATGTGAAAGCCAAATCTGGATGAAACATGCGTACGATCTAAAACAGGTGTGGGACGGGTGTACACAGATTCCTACGCAAAGCTCGGCATTTGTCAATGCTGCGTAAAAATCTCACTTGTGGTCTGACCTCGTGTACGCAAGTTTTCGAGTCAGTGTGGACTTGCGGTGCAGCATGTAACAGGAGAAGGAGAAGTCATCAGTTGATCACTTATCAACAATGGCAGAGCTGTCTCTTTTAGAAGACAACAGAGCAACAGTGCACACGTAGCCTACACACACAAGCCACGGTGGAGGGGGGGTGCCAGAAAAAGTCTGCAACATTGTTTTAGCCTGTGGGGTTCTGCACAACATCGCGCAGGAAGACAGGGTGCCATAGATGTAGTGACGGAGCCAGATGACCCGATGCCCAGAGAGCAGTGTCCAGCACAGCCCCAACGGGGGCAAAGGAGACAGGATATTACTCCTTGCTTTAAAAAGGTATAGTGTTATGTTTGGCAATGATGTTCAATACAGGAAACATGATGATGCACAACATTTTTTATTTAATCTTTAGGTTTTTGTTTGTCTTTTAAAGTGTTGTTAATGGCCACAAGTGAATGATTTCTTTCTGCCATTGACAGACATATTTCAGCTTGTTTTTCCAGCCCCTCTGCTGTCAGGAGACAGGGTCGGGGTGGTGGTCCAGCACGGGGGGGGGCACCGGACACACGCTCTCCCTCACGAAAAAAACACAAGTAAACTCTGTTACCGTGTGTTTATTTAAATATAGGTACACCTACATGTAGGCCTAAGAGATTGCAATATAAACCTACAGTATATATTATTATTTGGAGTATACATACTGTATGTCAAGGATGTATAAATTAAATAAACTTCAGCTGGAGTCCGATTTAATACGGCAACACTGTTGACCGCATCTGTAATCTCTTTCTATTCCGCATTCTTCCTACAGCCTAATACCAGATTTTAGGCTGCCAAATAGGACGCACGTTACTGCAAATTAAACTGAGATGTCAGGGTTTCAATTTCCACCTCTGAAAAGTGCCGCTTCTTAGCGGGATTACGTCTTGTCGTGTCGTAAATGGTAGGGGCGAGGCCTCAAAACCGAGAACATATTGGGGCGTGATATTTAAATTACGATCGTTTCCAGCCGCTGCATTTATCAATGTATACGACCATTCTTACGCTCTGATTGGTGTGATACGAACGTTTCATGAATCCCACGTGAAGTCTGTTGTAAGAGGATTTCTGTGCTCATATCTGTGTTTCTACGTTAGGTTGATAAATGAGGGCCATTATCTCAACCTAATTATCTTTTGGTTCTTTTTTTTAGTGATGTGGTGGCTAGCGTCTGGTGTGTGTGCTAGTGTTTGTGGGCAGATAGCCATATTGACATAGATAGATATAATTTATTAATCATATATCATTATTTAAATTTAAAATTTAGTGTTTAATAAATAATTGTTAAATGTAGTACAGAGTCTATAGTCCATCACACCAACGCCACCTTAACCACCTTTTGCTGTGTGGTAACAATTAGTATGGAAATGGCTTCTCTGTTACAATCTTCCTTACCAGACATAGAGGTTTCCGCCCTCATCTGTGCCGATCAGAGCATCTGAAAGTCCGTCCACCGTAGCGAGGGCCCCAACACAAACACCAGGACACATGAGAGTCTGAGAGTTCCATGTGCTGAGAGAGAGACGAGACACTAAGATATCTGTGCAATGATATAATAACTTAGATAGAATAAATACGCCAACTCTGCGTTACCTGCCACTGTCTGACAGCGTCAACACCTGCAGGGTGGAACCAGATGCTGAGTGGGAGGAGGTAACAACTCTGGACTTAGACACACCCACAACAGTCTGGATGACACCCTCACAGAGCAGCACTTGCAAGAGGCTGGAGCAAGACAGAATCCTGTGCACATGGACAACCGACACACAGTTACATTTAAGATGAACGCGGAACACTTCCAACAGAAGTTTTTCCCAGGCAAAATTAATAAACATATTTTCAGATGCCCAGATGAAAAATGTCCTTGGATTAGCACAAGGCTTAATACTTGTCCATACAATAAAAATGTTTTTAAACACATGGCAGGAAGTATGACTTTTTTTTTACCTCACTTCTCTGATTTCGAGCTGACCCAGAGTCACACAGATCAGCCCAGCAGCATCCGGGACAGGAAACACATTGATCACTGGCTGTAAACAGAGAAAAGAATCATCTGACCTGTTGTAAATCTGACCAAATTCATGTGCGCCATATTAGAAAGTGTCACAATTCATCGAACAGGAAATGTGACCTCTTGTCCTGTTTTTGTGCCTTTGAACAGACTTCCTCCGATTTATCGCTTATTAGTATAACTTAAAGAGAATTTTTTTTGCTTACTTAAATCTAGATCTGTGACATCTTTGTGTGAGCACTGTGTTAATAAGATGAACAGTGTTTGGCTTCTGTTTGTGGCGCTGGTGCACAGAGCTCCCTACGGAGGTCTGCCGAGATGTGCTAGATGACATGAAACATCTCACACTTTCCCAACAAAGATGACACGGAGCTGGTTTCAAATCAAGTATCCCTTTTAATGTATGCCGTTTGTCCTTGATTGACGAATAATTAAATAAATAATGATGCAGGTATGCATTCGCACACACACAACAACACTCACCTCATTGAAAGCCCAGGTGTGTGTTAAACTCCAATCAGAAGCGGAAGTCTGACTCCAGAGACACACGGCCCACTTCCCGGCTGCTACGACGCACAAATGGCCTGAGGATCCGGGCAGACAGCATGCATCCACCAGACAGCTGCCTGCTGGGGCCTGAACAGACACATACACACAGCTGCAGATACACACATTGCACGTTGCAGCCATTGCATAAGCCAAACATGAATTCCTAATTGTACGACAAGTACAACAAGTACAACCTTTTACCTTCAGTGTGTGTGAGCACCTCATTGTGTGTTCCTCTGCGGTCTCCTCTGTTCTCACGCCCACCTGCCCACTGGAGCCATGTGGCTGGATGCTGGAAACTATCATAGGTGGTTCAACCCTCTGATCATCTGTACACAACGGCACAGATGAAGCCTGGATCTGACCGGCGGGGGAGGTGGTGGACTGGCTAAAGAGCAGGGATGGACAAGGACAGAGAGCTGGAGGGGACAGGGCCTGGGTGGACGGGCTAAGGCGGGGAGCCAGGGTCAGAGGTGGGGCAGTGGGAGCGGAGGTCAGATGGGGGTGGGGGGTAAGTCCTAGGGATGGCAGAGTGGGGCTGTTGGCGGGAGCAGAGGAGGGCAGGTGTGGGGTTATGAAGGGGCAGGGTTCTGATTCCAGAGGAGGGCTCAACAGGAGTTGAGAGTGCACTCTTGTGGATTCTGAATTTTTATTTCCCACTAATCTGTCTCTGGGAGAACTTTTGGTGGTTTCATTTGAATCTTTGGCTGCATTCAGATGCTGCACAGGAGACGCCCCTCGAGCTTCACTGTTCTTACAAAACTGTACAGCAGTGGAGCAGTTAGGAGGGTCCTCCTGTATAGGGCAATCTAAGGAAAGAGTCTCAATGGTAGCTTTGTCTTCTGTTTGGTGGTTTGTAGACCTCTGGTCCTCCAAAGGATGGACCACACCAGGACAAACAGTTTGTTCTTCTGATGAAATGACAAAAGCCTCTTTTATTTGAAGTTCATCTGAGCATCTGATGACATAATCATTCACTTTGCCCGCAGGTCTGTCTGCAAAGTTGATGTGAGGCTGTGGTTTGACAGGGTGGTCAACAGTTCCGCATGTGTTGCTTGCTGAGACGCTTCTCTGGCTAGGAGTATTCAGAATCGCAGCATCTTGCTCTACATATCGATCGACACAGTCAGCAGCACAATCTTGAACCACAGACACAAATTCTGTTGAGGCGATGCGAGTCGGACACTCTGGGTAAAGGTTTTCAGTCTGCTGCTCTCCAGAGATTTCCATAATATCCTGTTCGGCTGTTAAGGACTGACTTGTCAATTTATCTTCAAGCTTGTGATCTACTGACAAGTTCTTGAAGTCTACAGACTGTGTAGCAGCTTGTTTTGGTTTGGGGGGGTGGGGTGAGTTGGCAATTGTGGGTGTGAGGCTAAGCGAGAGTGGAAGAGGCATCATTGTGTCACTGCTGCTCTGGGTGTCAGATCGCCGGCTGCTCCTGCGTGAGTTGTGAGACGGCGATGCAAAATATTCAACTCCTGAATCCACAGCGACTTGGCGGAGCTTGTGCAGCTTTAGGGAAGCAAACTGGTCATCGGGGAGATGGAAATCTTGTGTAATGTCAAAGTTCATCAGCTTGTTGACCAGCGGGTTGGGGGACAGACAGGGGAGAGGAAACAGAGACATTTGGGCAGGTGAAGAGGAGGGCAAGAGGAGGGATTGCAAGCTTGCTGCACCTACAGGACACAAAGTTAAAGATACTTTAAAGGGAGGCAATAGATTCAGAGTTCTCTTTTATCCATTTATTACTCTATTTATTACGTAATTTCTACGTTTGTCTCCTAGACACTTTAATTTGGAGGTTATGGGACACATACACAACACATATTTGAAATTTAATCTTCAACTAGTTTGATCAAAAGTTAATTGTTTTGAGTAATTTACATAGTATAGTAATGACTCTTGGAAACTTTGATGGACATTTTTCACCTTTCATAGACAAACCATGTAATCAATAAATCAATCAATATTATCAATTGATAATAAAAACAATCGTTAATTGCAGCTCCAGCAGATCGCACTACCTTGGAATGACTATAGGATGATGTTTTGTTTTGCAAGTAACAATGACAATAAAGTTGATTTGAACTGATGAGTAGAGAGAATATGCTAGCTGTGATGATTCCAATGAAATATATGGCAATATGTCAGACTCAGCCAGCACCGCAACAGTATGGCTCTTAGTACGGTAGTCATCAATAAGCAGAAACATTTGGTTTTAATCTTTTTGGGGGGATAATGAAGATGACACCAGCCTTTAATCATCTTTATGTTACAACATTTTACTGTATCCAAACCTGAAACTATGATAAATCAATATTCTAATCTCAGCAAGACAAACTTGTAGACCTTATTCTCTATCACTGACACACACATATATATAGAGTCATAATACAAGTCTTACTTCTAGTCATCTGTGTGGATCCGTTAGTCGCGTCGTTGTTCTTAAGAAAGATGGGAAAGAACTTTACCAGATGTCCAGAGGCAGAGCTGACCAGAGCTCCATCATCTCCAGAGCAAGGCTGTGTAGCTGTGCTGAGGATAGACACAGACTGGGGGTCGTCCTGCATTGGAACAGCTTCTCCCAGAGTGAGGAGGGGCTTTGGTCCATCAGCTCCATGGAGAGACGAGGAGGAAGAGAGTGGGGAGCTGGTTGGCTGGAGAATGTGGGAGGTTTCTCCAAGGCCTCGATTAGGTTGATGGGTGTCTATAGAGCATCGTGGGGTCTGAGGTCTCCCTCTGCCCCTACCCCTACCCCTTCTCTTCCTCCTACCTCTTGCTGGACAAGCAGTGACGGCCATAGGAGAAAGACGAGCATCAATGCCGACCTGATGACATGAAGCTGAGATTTGATCTGAAATCTCACTGGAGCTCTGACTGTTTAGCTCAGCAGATGTGTCAGCAGACTGTGATTCCATGCGGGGATCTACAGGTGCAGTCGCCAGTGAGGACAAACTGGTCCCAGTCTGTTGACCTGATCGTTCAGGGTTGGGAGTGCGCCTGTTCAATCCTCTGCTGCGGCGATGTCGTCCAACGCTGAGCTGGGAAAGTATAACAGCCTGCATGTCAGGCTGGCTCTGTGAAGATGTCATACGTCTTGTGGTTCGAATGTAGTACTCAGCTGGGAAAAGTAGTCCTTCCACCAGGGTACAGGAGTCCAAGAGACCCACACCCTTTACATCATGCTCTCCTTCAATCAACTCCCTTTTTTCTTCATTTATTTCAGCTGTATTATCATGACTTTTTTCATTTACTATTTCCTCTGCTGCATTTTTATCAGTGTCTTTAATACTGCTTTCTTCACACAGCCTTACATCCCTCTGCCCTTTGGTATTCCTATTTTCCTCTCCTTCCTCTATCTCCTTATTTCTTCCATTTTGTGTGACATCTCGTTCCGTTCCTTCAGCGTGTATAGCAGGGTGCCAACTTGTGAGCAATATAGAGGTTGACTGTGATGCTATTTTCCCTTCCGCTCTCAAATCAGTCTCTTTTTCCCTTTGCTTTTGTCGGCCTTGTATTTCTTTACCAGCAATATCTTCTGTTTCAGTTTGACCAGTAGAGTTCCAAGGTGTAAGCAGCAGAGATGGAGATTCAGAGTCTGTACCAGAAAATAGCTCTTCACTTTCATTCACCACCTCGGTTCCCTCTATTTTGACTCTCTCTTCACTTCCTTCCGTTCTATCTGTCTCCATCCTTTCACTCTGGCTCTGTCCTTCCTCCCTGCTGTTGTCTGTGCTCCTGCCAGCACTCCTTCTTTCCCAGCGCAGGCGGCTGCGCTGAGACCTGAGGCGCAGGGTGGGAGTGGATCTGTGACCTTTAGCTGTGTCATGGCTGGGATCTGGGGTTTGTGGGCAAGCAGCATCAGAGTTATCCAAATCGGCTAGACCTGGTATAACATCAGAACATGTGTGAATTACAACTAAATCCTTGCCTGCTTCTCAAAAAGACTGTGTAATATCAGCCTTATTACGTATAGATGTTTTGGTTTGGGATGGATAAGCATGGGAGTAATTCATGTGTCAAAACTGCATAAGACAGAGGACGAAAATTCGACAAATATATGTATATATATACACACACACACACACACACACACACATTTAAAGTACATCCAATAAGAAATATATTGTTCATTTCTTGATCAAATTAGGCATCATGACAAGAGATTTTTAAGTAAATTAAAAGAAACTACTCTTGCCTGCTCTCTTCAACCTTATCTGCCAATCTCGCCTTCTCCCCTTTTTACACTATCTTCCTAGACATTTTCTAGCTGCTTACAAGCACACTAACAAAAAAAAAAAGCCTTTAGTATACGTAAAATAGTTATATCTGGATTGCATGTCAATTTGAATGATATAACCAACTACACTTTTGACAGATCTATTCCATGTTTCACTTTCAACACATTCCTACGTATGTAATTGTCACTACCGTTCTGTATGGTGGAAGATATTACCTACCTGCACTTGCTGCTGATTAAGACGGACTCACCTCCAGTGTGTCTCTGAGGTACGCTTGGGGCTGTCCCTTTGGTGGTGTTCAGTATCAATGAAGATGGGTGGGGACAGGGGTTGGATGTCACCTGTGGGTCTCTCTGGTCCTGGTGGTCCTGCTGACTGATCCTGCTCCCCACATGTCTCCGCACTACGTCCAAACGCTCAGCACGCTGTGAGGAGATCAACATGTGTGTGTGTGTAAGAGAGAGACTGAGTTTTTACACTGGGCTTATAAAAGTAAAGGGAGAGCCTCTTACCTGTAGCCTTTCAGCTGTCCTGAGGTACTCCCTCTGTAACAGTGCCAACTTCCTACGAAGCTGAGTGGGTGAAATGTTAATATGTCAGCAGCACTCAGATGACAGAATTAAAAGTTTATTGCGGCACTTCTAGATTAAGTGTACAGACAAAAGTACAGTAACGTTACCTTTTCCTTATCATCACAGTATAGCGTGGTCCTCAGCTGCTCCTCACAGTGCATGTTCTCTTTCAACTTTTCTGCAATCTGCTCACTCGGCCCTAGCATCCAGGACGTGCTTACAAAACACACACATACACGACTAAAAGTTAAATGTAGCTATGGCACGGCATATGACATTAGCTTGTTTAGGTGGTGCATCTTACGTTCCGTGTGAATTTATTTGTTAAAAAAAACGTTAGCTTAACATCGCTGAGAACTAACGGTAGCTTAATAACGTTAACTTAGCTACAGTTCTAACTTAGCGTTATTTTCGTTGTGCTTTATAAGATTCTATAGAGTTGCCAGCAAAGTCGTCTACACACAGATACACCTTGGTCGTTAAAATGACAACTTGCCCATTAAAGTATATTAACATAGTTAATTCGTGAGGCAGACTTACAGTGGCACCGCCGGTGTGTCCATGGAAAGTTTATTATGGTTATCGGTTATCGATTTAGTTCCAATTTCCCGCGACTACCTCCAACAGACTTGAGCAGTGGAGCTTTGAATAATCGATCAATCCGGTGAGTTGACTCCGGTAGGAAGGAAGCAGGTAAATGGGAATGGGAAATGTTTAGCTAGCTAACGTAACGTAAAGTATAATTAATTGAAATTTTAGTTTCGTATTTACTACTAAATCATAAAGCACACCTTAACTCCCTTGTGAAAACGTACAGTACGTAAAGTGGTTTAGGGTTAGGGTTAGGGTTAGGGTAAAATGCCCACATTTTTGAAATTGCTATTTAAAATGGAAGATATGCACCAAGCGGATACCTGTTAAGAGTCCGACCCATAACATGCTAAACCTACCTAGCGTTCGTTTACTACTACAACATTAGATACAAAAAAAGGTTAGCGCTATTTTTTGGAACATAATGTCAGTTAGCACTAATGTAAATTTAGCTGAAGTATTAATGCAGCAGAAAAACACCCTTACAATAGGAAGCAGGAAAGTACAAAGTGAGGGGTTTCACACAGTCTATGGTTTCACATCACTTGCTAATAAGTATGTCATACGTAGAAAGATGATGCAGACATTTTAATTCATGAAGTCTGTTTTTATTAGGAATTAAGAGGAAACCCAATACGTATTAACAAAATTGTATAACAATGTATTCACGAGTCAGTAAAATATTTACACTTCATTTAGACGGAAAAAACCCTGGTCAAACTTTGCTAATCTGAGCTGTCTAAAATCACACATATAGAGAATGGGGATGTGGAAAGCATTTGTCAAGAAAACCTCACAGACCAGATGCTCATCTTTAGGTGTCTGTGACATATTTGCAGGTGAGTAGCCTACGTTGCAAATTATATTAGTTAAATATAATTCCAATTTCAGAAGAACAAACTTTTGCTTTTACACAAATTGTAAAAGTTTGTTTTACTGCATCCCCTTATGAAATCAATACAATGCAGTTTGGGTAAATTTAATTAGTCAGTTAATGGCATAACTTACATTGAAATTGTCATTTTATTTGGTTTTATCTTGTATCTTGTAAAACTCAGAATATGGCATTGTCTTATAGATTTAGATTTATTAGGACAATACACGTTAATCAACATTTCTGTAAATGCGCCAGTCGGCATGTCTTTATGGTAGGAAAAGACCGGAGCAACCGGAGGAAACCCTCACAGACACGGGGAGAACGTACAAATGAATGAATGCTAACCACTGAGCCACCGCCTTAGTATTCACAAATAGAATAGCAAATAGTTTTCCATCAGTCTAAAGAAGCAAAAGAGACATTTTTGCTGAAATGGGGTTGTTTGCCACCTGAGAGACATGACAGAGACACCGCCAGGTAAGAGTAACTGCACAGAGAGAAAGTGATCAGTGCATATAGCTTATTAACCATAATCATGAGTATGCAACCATGTTTGCTGAAAACTATCAGAAGCACTAACACAACTTCAACTGGAAGGTGTATAAATAAAAAAAAATGTGGTGGCAAAATAGTTGCCATTACAATTTCTTTTTTAGTTGCTGTATATGACTGAAATGTGAAGTTGTTTGGGAACAGTTGGGATAAAATAATGAAATCAGGCTACAGTACATTGTCTCATAAGGGCAAACCCTACATATTTGGCACTCTGGGTAGGCTAAAACAATTTCTATAAATGGCTGTTGTATTTGAACTCAACTGGACTCAGGTGTGGTATCTACACATCCATAAGCTTCAATATTATACAAGAAAGAGAATATAGAAATGGCTGTTCATTACAAATTAGATAACTGTATGAACAGAAGGAAATATGGCAGCTCACAAAAGATTATCTATTTGAAGCTGTTTTTAAGCCAAGGTAGCTTGTGGGCTACATCCTCATGGAGTTTCACATTTGTGTATAAGATATACGTTCCTAGTTTGGTGCAACTGTCCTGCTCCTCAGACATCCACAAGTGAGGTACTTTATGACAATCATGCTGAGGTGCATTAGACGTTCCAGGTTAAAGAGCATGTGGTAGAAGGCATGGACAGACAGGCCTCCAGTTTCATCAGCGTATTTCAGCGCTACGATGGGAGTGAACAAGGGGTTGGTCAGGTTATGGAAGCGCGGCCTGCTTGCTTCAATCACTTTCTTGGTACACTGCAGAGAGTGAGAGGGTGGACAGAAAAGACAGAGATTTCCAGTCAGACCTGCAGGATTAATTGCAGATGTGTCACTGGGAAGCTGAGTCACTCAGACTGCATGTGAACTTACCCTGGCAATGTCATCAGGTGTTTGTCCCATTGTGTCAAAGACGTCTATAGCAGAAGGAAGGTAGATATTCTTTAAGTAATGCACCGTATCAGGATCAGCTCCAGGACACTCCTTCTGCTTCACATCCTCAATCATCTTTGCCTCAAATTCTGTGCGCACCGGGCCCGGCTCAATCAGCGACAATCTAAGGAGAGAGACACACAACAGAAGAGGAACATAAGAAGACTGGAACTCAACAAAAGAGCATTGTTAGATTGAGGAAGGGTAACAAACATGGCAACGGGGTAAAACTAGTGCTGAAATCATTAATTGATTAATATTGCAAATGAATATTAATAACAATTTCAATAATATATGAATCCCTTCAACATTTTGGCGTAGTCTTCCAAAATAAAAACAAATTAACTTTTTTATCATTAGACCCTTGCAATGAATTTGGACACAAACTATTTAGGATTTATAACAGTTTTTATTATATATATATATATATATATATATATATATATATATATATATATATATATATATATATATATATATATATATATATATATATATATATAATTTAACTAGGTAGGCCGTTGAGAACAGGTTCTCATTTGCAACAATGACCTGGCCAAGAAAAGCATAAGTGTGTAAGACAACATACAGTTTCACATACAACAAATTATAAGAAAACAGAACACAATAGGCTAAAGTGCAGATTAAGTAGGCATAAAGCTGGCGCAAATGGAGGTGTAGTAATATTTTTTGTATATTCTGCATCACATTGTCAAAACCAGTGGTAGATTGATAATCAGACTAAGTCTAATTCTGTTTTCACTTGCTAATATAATTTACCAAATAAAAATGCGTAACAGAAAAGCGTATGTTTTATCCCGCGAAAATTGAAATGCTAATTAAAGCATAATATATACTAATACTAATACTTTATTAATTAATACATAATTTAACTAATTAGCAAACTGGTTCATGAAATTAATCATGATTTTCAGGCTTAGATAAAAGGAGGAGGCAACACACAATTAAAGCTTGTTGTCACATGTCAGACTCTGTATCTATGTGGTTTGTTAGTAATGACAGAAGTAGCATCAGGGGCACTCACGTGACATTAAACTTCAAGAGCTGCACAGCCAAACTCTCACAGAAGCCCTCGATAGCAAACTTGGAAGCTGCATACACGTCATTAAACACCACACCTATAGAAACACAGTAAATGCTTAAATTTCACTATGAGACCACATGCAGAGTAGAGCCCGACCGATAAAGGATTTTTAAGGCCAATATCGATACAAATATTTGGTGATTTAAAAATCCGATATTCTGATATAAAAAAAATCCAGAAACGCGTAACAAAACATGAACAGATTTCCCTAACATTAGTTGGTTGTTACTTATGAGTCCTCACTGAAATAATATGATAATGCATTTTAAAAATAAACTTTTGTTTTATTGTTACACAAGAACAGAGAACATCAAAATATATATATATATATATATATATATATATATATATATATATATATATATATATATATATATATAAAATACAAAGTTAACCATACCCCGCCTCACTTTCCTTCCCCTACCATGCCGTCTGCTAACCTTGCAGTCCCATCACACTGCTGACCACAATGATGTGTCCTCCTTTCCTCTTCTTCATGTCAGGCATCACCTCCTTTATCATGCGGATCATCCCAAAGAAATTGGTCTCAAACACTTTCTTCATCTCTTCGATGGGGATGCTCTCTATTGGACCCACTAGTCCGATACCTGCGTTATTGACTGGTCATGAGCAGAAGAAGGAATCAAAGAGGACAAGGAAGAAATTGAGTATGAACATCACTTTGGGACAGCGTACCAGTGCAACACGATGAGGATGCATTTTACTTACTGAGGACATCCACGTGTCGATCTTTAATGCCATTTAAACACTGTTTGACGGACTCATCGTTGCAGACGTCCAGTACAGCCAGAGAAAGAGTTTTCCCGTATGCATCCCCGGCAGCTTCCACCAGCTTATCTTTACGTTTCAGGTCACGCATCGTTGCTATGACTGTGAACAGGTGGAAAAGACGGAAAACAGAAAGAGATTGAGAGGAGCGTAGAAGACAGTTTTAATTTTTTTATTTAATTTTTTAAGATTATTTCTATGGACATTTTCGGCCTTTATTTCTGACTGGACAGCTGAAGACATGCAAGGGGAGAGAGAGCGGGATTGACTTGCAGCAAAGGGCTGCAGGTCGGAGTCAAACCCTGGCTCGCTGCGTCGAGGAGTAAATCTCTATATATGGGTGCCTGCTCTACCAGCTGAGCCATCTGGGCACCCAGAAGAGAACTTTTTAATGTATGTGTTGAATAGGCTTGAGTTTTGAAAAAATGCCTTGCGGTACTAATCAGCCATGTGAATGGAGTTCATAGAGACAAAGCCCCCCAGTTTGTTCCTCTAGTATATGTAACTCTCTTGGTTTAAATGTATTTCTTTAGTAACTCTTTCTGAAACATGTTTCTGTGGTTTTATTTTCTACTATTCTAACCTGTTATATGTATCTACTTATTGTTTTGTAGACCTATATTAAGATAGATAGAAGTAGGACTGGACAATATATTGATGTTGTATCGATATCGCGATAGGAGACTAGATATCGTCTTAGATTTTTGATATATATTGTAATATCTTAATATGATAAGTCTCGTCTTTCCTGGTTTTACAGGCTGCATTACAGTAAAGTAATGTAATTTTCTGATCTTACCAAACTGTTCTAGCTGTTCTATTATTATATATACTATATTATTTTGTTGAAATGTTGTCGCAATATCAACATAAAGGTATTTGGTCAAGAATATTGTGATATTAGATTTTCTCTATATTACCCAGCCTTACATAGATGATACAATTTGTTTATGACAATTTAACAACATATTCTATAATCCTTAGCCAATAGCACACGGTAAAAACTGTTGTTTTAGGATGCTGAGGTGTTCATACTTTATTGTCCAGCACAGTAGTAGCCTTTTAGTTTAAAAAAAGTAATCAGTTAACAGTTACCAACTGTTAGTACGTTTACTGTTGAAATATCTCAACAACGTTTGGGTGGACTGCCATGAAATTTAGTTTAGAAATTCATGTTCCTGGGGATTCATTCATTCATTCAAACCTTTATTTAACCAGGATTTTAAAAAAAACACGGTTTCAAATAGACACAGAGACACTTACAGGTAAATATGTAGACACACTTTCACTCATAATATTCAAACAACAATGTCATCTTTAAAAACCTGGGTCCTAAATCAATTTAAAAACAGTGACATACAGACTGCCTTTCTGCATTGTCCTTTAAAAAGCCTTTAAAAGAATATAAATCCCACTGACCTTTGTGATCCGCTTACTTTTAGTAATACTTTGTTTTATGACCTATTACCTGCCAACCTGATGATATTTTCATCAGCCTCGGCTGTACTTTGTGTTTAGTGTTAATAATAATGAAATGTTACCATGCTAACACTTAACTGGGATGTGAACATGGTAAACAACATACCTGTTTAACATCAGCATGTTAGGAGTGTCATTACCAGCTCAGCTTGTAGTTCAAAGCACTGCTGTGCCTAAGTACGACCTCACAGAGCCATTAACATGGCTATGGACTCTAAGGTTTGTTAAATGTAAGTCTGTATGGTCATGAGATTTCATGAACAATAGAAATTGTTGAGTAGATAGGACACATGCACACCTTTTTTCGCTATGTCATAAACTTTACATTTTATTTCCTTAAAATAAAAGAATGTATACTTTTCCTTGACCTTTTTCAAATGCATGCTAAGTATTTTTCCTACTGCTATAGGAAGCCATTGTTTCCATATGGCATGAAAATCAATTAGCAAGTGAAACTTGCTTGAGTCTTGTGATGTTGCATGATTTGTTTTGTCAGTTTTACAAAGTCATTGTTGCGTGGTTATGCAGTGTAAGTGCAGGTTGATTTTAAAAAGTCTGCACAACGATAATATAACTCACTATAAACTTACATTATGAAAATGAAATGGAAACCAATGGTTTACTGGAACAATAGAAACCATATTTTTAAAAGTATAATGTAAAGTATACATTATTTTTAGTTTTTACTGATGGGCTGACACATGAAAATACATTGGTATGGTCCTTTAAGTGAAGCCAGCAATATAGTAGCCTGGAAATCCAGCCCCAAATCTGAAAGATTAAGGGTCTGGCATTGAGTAATGAAAGTTGCCCATCTCGAGGGGCGGCACCAAGCGTGCATTTGAAAATCTCACTGCACCCAATTGGATAACACTACGACCAATCTCAACAACACACAGGGTGACGTATCCAGAGCCCCATACATTTAGCTACCAGCGGAGCTAACTGGTAGATTAAACTGTTGTCATCTGTTTAGCTGACCTCTGGCCCGCCTATATCAGATACACCGATGTGATTTGTGCAGCCCAGATACAAGGGTATACTTAATGAGCAGCATTACTCGATTGCAGAGTAACTCAAGCTAATTCAAATTGTGTTCTCGCAAGAACTCTGGATTTCCAGGGTAGCAATTAGACAAGGTAGGTTGAAAATAAAAGAGAAAGTAGGTCAAATCAAAATATGTTTTTTTAGTATCCACAGAAAGTTGACTGTGACCTCTGACCTCCCAATAAAAAATTGCAATTGCAACTGAATGTTTTCTCTCTCTCTCACTCTTTCTAACACACACACACACACACACACACACACACACACACACACACACACACACACAGTGCACCTACCGTGATAACGCTTCTGTTCATCCTTGGCCAGCACCACGGCTATCCTCAGACCAATACCGGAGGAGCAGCCGGTGATCAGCACCACTTTCTGCCCGGGACTCACCATTGCTGCCCTGCCTCTCCACTCTGTTGTCACCCTGAGACACCAGCAGACAAGCAGCTCTGCAGGATGAATGGCGATTTAAGGTGAGAATAACTGTAAGAGGATTAGAGAGACAGTGAGAGAGTCACATGGACAGAGTACAACAGTGAGATTATCTATCCAGTAAACGCTTGCTTACCCCAGTCTGCCCTGTGGGAATCATGTCCAACTTCTTTATTTTAGCCCATGATGGAAAAATATTGCCATGGCATCTGAAACTTAATAAACCCTCTGTCTGTCAGTGGTGTCTGACGAACAGTGTGAAGAACAAATTGATAAATATTTGGGTGGAGCGGTAATACGGTATACCACAGGGTCTCAGAAATAGCAACGGTATCAGTTTCAATACCATCATTAAAAAAATGCAATGCACTTACATAGGATTAAATATAAAATCTAATTTGTTTAATGCCTAAAAATGTTTATTTGTGTGGTATTCATCACATGACAGGGGGGGGGGGTAAGATGGCAAGTCATACACCGAGTGACTTGTTCTCGTAGAAGAACATGACTTCTGCAGTTTGGCAGCATTTGGGTTCCATCCTAATGAGAAGGGAGAGGTGTTTCAGTTTTAGTGTTTGGTATTCAGTTTCTGAACGGTGTAGGCACAAACCAACAGTTTGGTGACGCCGTCTGAGCCTTACGTCATCATTTTTAATTAGTCACGGTAATATTGTATACCGCACGGTATATGGTAAATCGGGAGGAGGTTTGATCCCGCCCAACTCTAGAGCATGTAGCTTATTAACCATAATCATGAGTATGCAACTATGATAACTACTAACACAACTTTAACTGGAAGTTGTATAATGTAATGACAAAATAGTTGCCTCAAGACATTGGCATATTTCAAAAAGTAAGTACATTGATGCAAATACATTGGCTACAAATAAACAAGGTGTAGATTCATCTTTCAGAACCAATCAGAGTATAAGACTGAAATGTGAAGTTGTTTGGGACTGGTTGGGATAAAATAATGAAATCAGGCTACAGTATGTTGTCTCATAAGGGCAAACCCTACACATTTGGCACTCTGGGTTGGCTAAAACTATTTCTATAAACGGCTGTTATATTTGATCTCAACTGGACTCAGGTGTGGTACCTGCACATCCATAAACTACAATATTATACAAGAAAAAGAATATAGACATGGCTGTTCATTACAAAACAGATTAATTTATTAATTTTTTTATTTTTATTACAGGTTTATTTAACAGGGACAATGCACACTAATAATACATATAAAATGTAAAATGTGCAGAATTAGCCAAAAGGCTATTTTACATATGCTGTCCCTGGACAGGTCGTACAATGTCACACCTAAAAAGATAAAAGGATTATAATAGTACATAAAGATTTAACCCAATACAAGTAAAATTAACTATAAATGTAAAAAATAAATACCACATAGCTGGGACAGTAACAAACAAGTTTAACCTTTCTAAACAAAAATGTGCCTGGCAACCACATAGGCATAGCACAAGTGGTACAAACAAGCAGGACAGGAAACACAAGATAACAGCAAGACTGTGTCTACATGTAATGTTGATAGTCCTGATTACCTGTTAGCCACTTCTTTAAGTTAACTTTAAAAGAAGTGTAAGTTTTAAAATTCCTAATGTGAATTGGAATGAGGTTCCATTCACGGGCAGCCCTGACTAAAAACTGTTTGACCAAATGCAGTTTTCCTCAGCGGCACAATGCAGTCACCTCTTGCTGCACTCCTTGTAGATCTGTTAGTAATTGGTACTGTATTTACAAACTGGCTCAATACATGAGGAGCCAGTCCATGTAAAATTTTGTACATAAAATAGAGATCTGTATATTTAATCAAATTTTCAATTTTATATACAGGTAAAAGCCAGTAAATTAGAATATTTTGAAAAACTTGATTTATTTCAGTAATTGCATTCAAAAGGTGTAACTTGTACATTATATTTATTCATTGCACACAGACTGATGCATTCAAATGTTCATTTCATTTAATTTTGATGATTTGAAGTGGCAACAAATGAAAATCCAAAATTCCGTGTGTCACAAAATTAGAATATTACTTAAGGCTAATACAAAAAAGGGAGTTTTTAGAAATGTTGGCCAACTGAAAAGTAAGAAAATGAAAAATATGAGCATGTACAATACTCAATACTTGGTTGGAGCTCCTTTTGCCTCAATTACTGCATTAATGCGGCGTGGCATGGAGTCGATGAGTTTCTGGCACTGCTCAGGTGTTATGAGAGCCCAGGTTGCTCTGATAGTGGCCTTCAACTCTTCTGCGTTTTTGGGTCTGGCATTCTGCATCTTCCTTTTCACAATACCCCACAGATTTTCTATGGGGCTAAGGTCAGGGAGTTGGCTGGCCAATTTAGAACAGAAATACCATGGTCCGTAAACCAGGCACGGGTAGATTTTGCGCTGTGTGCAGGCGCCAAGTCCTGTTGGAACCTGAAATCTCCATCTCCATAGAGCAGGTCAGCAGCAGGAAGCATGAAGTGCTCTAAAACTTGCTGGTAGACGGCTGCGTTGACCCTGGATCTCAGGAAACAGAGTGGACCGACACCAGCAGATGACATGGCACCCCAAACCATCACTGATGGTGGAAACTTTACACTAAACTTCAGGCAACGTGGATCCTGTGCCTCTCCTGTCTTCCTCCAGACTCTGGGACCTCGATTTCCAAAGGAAATGCAAAATTTGCTTTCGTCAGAAAACATGACTTTGGACCACTCAGCAGCAGTCCAGCTCTTTTTTCCTTAGCCCAGGTGAGACGCCGCGCTGTTTCTTGGTCAACAGTGGCTTGACACGAGGTATGCGGCAGTTGAAACCCATGTCTTTCAAGCGTCTCTTGGTGGTGGATCTTGAAGCACTGACTCCAGCAGCTGTCCACACCCTTTTTCACAATCTTGACTAGGCGCGGTGATCCCTATCGCTTGTACACTTTTTCTGACCACAGTTTGTCCTTCCCTTTGCCTCTCTATTAATGTGTTTGGACACAGAGCTCTGAGAACAGCCAGCCTCTTCAGCAATAACCTTTTGTGTCTTTCCCTCCTTGTGCAATGTGTCGATGGTCGCCTTTTGGACAGCTGTCAAATCTGAAGTCTTCCCCATGTTTGTGTAGGCTTCAGAACTGGACTGAGAGACCATTTAAAGCCCTTTGCAGGTGTTTTGAGTTAATCAGCTGATTACTTTGTGGCATCAGGTGTCTTCAAAATTTAACCCTTACACAATATTCTAATTTTGTGACACACGGAATTTTGGATTTTCATTTGTTGCCACTTCAAATCATCAAAATTAAATGAAATAAACATTTGAATGCATCAGTCTGTGTGCAATGCATAAATATAATGTACAAGTTACACCTTTTGAATGCAATTACTGAAATAAATCAAGTTTTTCAAAATATTCTAATTTACTGGCTTTTACCTGTATATTTTTTAAACATGACAATGATGATAGTGTATGGATTTCCTATCAAGTATTTTAAGAGTTTTTTTGAATAGAGAGAGTAGTTGTTTGAGAGAAGTGTTGTTTGCTTGTGACCAGGTTGTCAAACAGTAGGTGATATGGGATAAAATCATTGAGTGCATGAACATCATAGTGACCCTTGTTGACATGCAACTGCGGACATGTCTGAAGTTTGCCAAGTTAAACTTAATGTGATTAAAAACCTTCTTAATATGTGATTTAAAAATAAGATTGTTATCAATGTATACTCCAAGGTATTTGAAATCTGAAGCAACTTCCAGTCTCTCCCCCACTACAACTACATCCGGTTCTGAACAGCGACTTTTAGATGTACTAAAATCCATACATACAGTTTTGAATACATTCAGTTGAAGGCAATTGTGATTTAGCCATTCTGTTATCTTTTGCATTGAGTTTGTTAGCAGATCAGCAGTTTGAGCTGCATTGTCAGCATGTACAAAGATTACGGTGTCATCTGCATACATTTGGGTGTTGGCATTGGGATAAACATTTGGCATGTCATTTGCATACAAAGAAGATAAAAGTGGACCCAAAATCGATCCCTGCGGAACACCTGCAGACAAGGAGATAGCACCTAATTGATGATTCCCAACTCTAACAAACTGAGTCCAATGTGTTAATTAGGATTCTACCCATTTAATGGTGCCTGCGGAGAAGTTAAACGTTTGTAATTTAGGAAGAAGAACTTCATGATTAATGGTATCTTGTGTTTTTTTTTTAAATCTAGAAAAACAGCACCAACAACCCCTCCTCGATCCAACAGTGACTTGACTTTGTCAACGAAATAGCAATTGGCTGGTTCTGTGATTAATACGGAAGCTGAATTGATTTGGCTGTAAAGGATAGGAACTGGTATTTAAATGATTTGTCATTTGTTCTGAGTCAAGCTTTTCGGCCACCTTGGAAAACACCGACAAGATACTAATGCGTCTGTAGTTGCAGATGGACAAGGGATTACCTCCTTTAAATACAGGAAGGACTGCAGCTAATTTCCACACATTTGGGAACAATCTCTGAGCAAATGAAAGGTTAGCATTTTTTGTAATTGGGTAGACTAAAGATTCAGAAAGGTCTTTCAACATAATAGTATTCATAACAATGACATATTTTGCTCACGATGGTCTCGGGGATCATATCACTCTTATAACATCTGCCTCAGTGATATATTCTATATTAAAAGCTGGTTCTAACTGTCTGACTTGGCAAGGAGGATTTTTGTGTTCAGAGGAAAAATACTTAATGATGTTTTCTACTGAGTCAATGAAATGATTATTGAGAACATTATCTACCCCAGCTGGCTTGTGTCATAATTTTCCACTAACAACAAGTTCAAGTGATTTGGCATTGTTAACATTATGTCCCATTAGTATTTTTATCTGGCTCCAAATTATTTTAGTATTACTTCCTGCTTTTTTAATTATGGTCAAAGAAAGTTAGCTTTGGCCATCCTTATCTCTTTGACTACCCTATTCCGTAGCATAGTGAAAGTATGTCTATCACTGCTTGCTTTAGATTTAATGGCAGACTTTAAAGCCATTTCCCGTTTTGTCATTAGACTTAAGATCTCTGTGGTTATCCAGGGAATGATATTTTTTTTTCCTATGTCGTTGTCTGCATATAAATGCATCATTTGATCTCTGCAGATGTTCGGTAAATCGTTGACTGTCTTCTTCCAGAGATATTCCAACAAATATGTTCCCCCAGTTGATGCTCTGGACAGCACTTATAAACTGATCCTGCATATTTTTCGGAATATTAAAAAAAAATTCCTGTTCTTGTACAAGTGGAGGAACGCTTGTTAGATACATTTATAAACAGAAGGAAATATGGAAGCTCACAAAAGATTATCTATTTGAAGCTGTTTTTAAGCCAAGGTAGCTTGTGGTCTACATCTTCACGGAGTTTTACTTTTGTGTATAAGATATACGTTTCTAGTTTGGTGCAACTGTCCTGCTCCTCAGACATCCACAAGTGAGGTACTTCATGACAGTCATGCTGAGGTGCATTAGAGGTCCCAGGTTAAAGAGCATGTGGTAGAAGGCATGGACAGACAGGCCTCCAGTTTCATCAGCGTATTTCAGCGCTACGATGGGAGTGTACAAGGGGTTGGTCAGATTACGGAAGCGCGGCCTGCTTGCTTCAATCACTTTCTTGGTACACTGCAGAGAGTGAGAGGGTGGACAGAAAAGACAGAGATTTCCAGTCAGACCTGCAGGATTAATTGCAGATGTGTCACTGGGAAGCTGAGTCACTCAGACTGCATGTGAACTTACCCTGGCAATGTCATCAGGTGTTTGTCCCATTGTCTCAAAGATGTCGACAGAAGAAGGAAGGTAGACATTCTTAAAGTAATGCACCGTATCAGGATCAGCTCCAGGACACTCCTTCTGCTTCACATCCTCAATCATCTTTGCCTCAAATTCTGTGCGCACTGGGCCCGGCTCAATCAGCGACAATCTAAGGAGAGAGACACACAACAGAAGAGGAACATAAGAAGACTGGAACTCAACAAAAGAGCATTGTTAGATTGAGGAAGGGTGACAAACATGGCAACGGGGTAAAACTAGTGCTGAAATCATTAATTGATTAATATTGCAAATTAATATTAATCAATAACAATTTCAATAATATATGAATCCCTTCAACATTTTGGCGTAGTCTTCCAAAATGAAAACAAATTAACTTTTTTTTATTAACAGACCCTTGCAATGAATTTGCACACAAGGTTATTATTTGCAACGGCGACCTGGCTAAGAAAAGCATAAGCGTGCAAGACAACATACAGTTTCACATACAACAAATTATAAGAAAACATAACACAATAGGCTAAAGTGCAGATTAGGTAGGCATTACAAAGCTGGCGCATATGGAGGTGTAGTAATATTCTTGAGGTTTTAGTTGTATATTCTGCATCACATTGTCAAAACCATAATTAGACTAAGTCTAATTTTGTTTTTACTTGCTAAAAAATGTGCTGTTGTTGGTTAATAGTGGCTGGTAAACAATTTATAGTTTCATATAATTTACCAAATAAAAATACGTAACAGAAAATCGTTTAACGTTTTATCCAGCGCCATCGTCAGGCCAAAACTCAAATGCAAATTTAAATATGTCCAATACTTTAATAATTAATAAATAATTTCCATCCATACTAATGACATCATCATCATCAGCCTCAGCTGTACTTTGAGTTTAGTGCTAATTAGCAAACTGGTTCATGAAATTGTTTGATCATGATTTTCAGGCCTAGATAAAAGGAGGAGGCAACACACAATTAAAGCTTGTTGTCACATATCAGACTCTGTATCTATGTGGTTTGTTAGTAATGACGGAAGTAGCATCAGGGGCACTCACGTGACATTAAACTTCAAGAGCTGCACAGCCAAACTCTCACAGAAGCCCTCGATAGCAAACTTGGAAGCTGCATACACGTCATTAAACACCACACCTATAGAAACACAGTAAATGCTTACGTTTCACTATGAGACCACATGCAGAGTAGAGCCCGACCGATAAAGGATTTTTAAGGCTGATATCAATACAAATATTTATTTAAAAATCCGATATTCTGATGTATCAGACGATATATATATATATATATATATATATATATATATATATATATATATATATATCCAGAAATGTGTAACAAAAATTTGTAGTTATTAAGGATATGAGTCCTTACTGAAATAACATGATAATGCATTTTAAAAATAAACTTTTGTTTATTGTCACAACAGAACAGAGGAACATCAAAATATATATATATATATATATATATATATATATATATATATATATATATATATACTGTATATAATACAAGAAGATATGAAACTTTATGGGTTAAACATGAGTGTTGCCAACAGGGAAGTTGTAGAGTGTCCTCTGGTGGACAGAGTATGCAACGCCAACACTCATAACATGGTTCAAGGGTGCTTCGTCCGTTTTTATTTTATGTTTTAAATGTTCATTTATGGGCCACTATAAATGTAGATAGCGATAGTTTGGAAAATATATATTACCGGCCCGCCGATATATCGGTCTGGCTCTAATGCACAGTTTAATAGATCAGTAAATACATGTTCACTGTTTTCTTACTGACATACAGCAGTACTTAAACTCCATTAGTCTTCCTTCAGCTTTCCACCCACTCTTCCATTTGTCCATCATCAACCCATACATACTGTACATCAAACTGAAGCTGACAAACTGTCATTTCTCCTTGTAGCGTTTGACACCCTACCCCGCCTCACCTCCCTTCCCCTACCATGCCGTCTGCTAACCTTGCAGTCCCATCACACTGCTGACCACAATGATGTGTCCTCCTTTCCTCTTCTTCATGTCAGGCATCACCTCCTTTATCATGCGGATCACCCCAAAGAAATTGGTCTCAAACACTTTCTTCATCTCTTCGATGGGGATGCTCTCTATTGGACCCACTAGTCCGATACCTGCGTTATTGACTGGTCAGGAGCAGAAGAAGGAATCAAAGAGGACAAGGAAGAAATTGAGTATGAACATCACTTTGGGACAGCGTACCAGTGCAACACGATGAGGATGCATTTTACTTACTGAGGACATCCACGTGTCGATCTTTAATGCCATTTAAACACTGTTTGACGGACTCATCGTTGCAGGCGTCCAGTACAGCCAGAGAAAGAGTTTTCCCGAATGCATCCCGGCAGCTTCCACCAGCTTATCTTTACGTTTCAGGTCACGCATCGTTGCTATGACTGTGAACAGGTGGAAAAGACAGAAAACAGAAAGAGATTGAGAGGAGCGTAGAAGACATTTTTTTAATTGATTTTTTTAATGATTATTTTTATGGACATTTTCGGCCTTTATTTCTGACTGGACAGCTGAAGACATGCAAGGGGAGAGGGAGCGGGATTGACTTGCAGCAAAGGGCTGCAGGTCGGAGTTGAACCCTGGCCCGCTGCGACGAGGAGTAAATCTCTATATATGGGCGCCCGCTCTACCAACTGAGCCCAGAAGAGATTTTTTTTAATGTATGTATTGAATAGTCTTGAGTTTTGAAAAAAAGGCCTTGCGGTACTAATCAGCCATGTGAATGGAGTTCATAGAGACAAAGCCCCCCAGTCTGTTCCTCTAGTATATGTAACTCTCTTGGTTTAAATGTATTTCTTTAGGAACTCTTTCTGAAACATGTTCTTGTGGTTTTATTTTCACACTATTTTATCCTGTTATATGCATCTACTGTATTATTTGTAGACCTTATATAAAGATACAATTTGTTTATGACAATTTAACAACATATTCTATGATCCTTAGCCAATGAATGGCACACGGTCAAAACTGTTGTTTTAGGATGCTGAGGTGTTCATACTTTATTGTCCAGCACAGTAGTAACCTTTTAGTTTAAAAAAGTAATCAGTTAACAGTTATCAACAAAAAGTGTTTTTAATCTCTCTATGTATACTGTAGCGACGCTAGGCATCAAGACTGAAATATCTCAACAACGTTTGGACGGACTGCCATAAAAATGTAGTCTTGACATTCATGTTTCCTTATGACCAATTACCTGCCAGACTGACATTTTCATCAGCCTCGGCTGTACTTTGTTTTTAGTGTTAATAATAATACATTTTTACCATGCTAACACTAAACTGGGATGTGAACATGGTAAACAACATACCTGTCTAACATCAGCATGTTAGGAGTGTCATTACCAGCTCAGCTTGTAGTTCAAAGCACTGCTGTGCCTAAGTACGACCTCACAGGTTTGTTAAATGTAAGTCTGTATGGTCATGAGATTTCAAGAACAATAGAAACTGATGAGCAGATAGAACACCTTTTTTGCTATGCCACAAACGTTTTGTGGTTTTTCTATTGCCAGCTTTGATAAGAAAAAGACTGACTTCTAACCGCAAGTTGATTTAAATATTTCAATCTCAATTACATCTTTGTCATGCCATTTTGACCTTTGTGCAGGCATGATTCTTTCAATCATTGCTGTTTGCCAATAACCCTGCGTATAATTATTATACTTTAATTTCCATGGGCAGCTTCCAAGAGTTACGAGTTTGTGAATGGATGTAACACTCCGACAGCACTACACCTTCAGGCTGCTGCTGTAAATAGGCTTGTGCTTAGGCAACCTGCCCAGGTAAATGAGGTTTAAACAAGACGATATCACTATCTAGAGAGTCAAACTGAGTTTCTTTTGCCCGAGGCTGCATGTAGGTTAACACAAGATACACACATAAATACATGTTGATGAGTAGACTCCAGTGTCTTCATATATGTGTCAAGTACAAAATCTCTTTATGATTTATTGTGAGCATCAACACATTCTGTTTGTGTACATTTCCATCCTGAGTGATCCTGACTTTGTGTGTGTGTCCTGTCATAGCAGTGAACGGAAAGAAAGGAGTAAAGGTCATGAGGAACTGGGAGACTATTGTGAGAGACATCCAATGATAGGTGAGAATGGAGGGAAAAGTACACTCATACACAGGCACAAACAAAACTGTACACCACTTTCCTGAGTCCGCCTGTCTGCTGTTTATTTTTTCTAACTGAATTCCCTTTTTGAATAAGTGAAATAACACAACAATGGTAAAGCTGTGGCTAAAGCTAATAATTGTAGTAAAAATAACCTTAAGTAGGCCTATTATAGACCATCTGTGCTTCTGTTACAACAGTCAGGTTACATATCAGCACTGTGTCACTGTGTTGGGGAATAGCTCTCGCCAACCTGTCATCCACAATGGAGCTCAGTAAGCTGAGCCATAATTAGCCTAACCAAGGCTGTAGTGGGGCATTAGTTATTTTCTGCTGTTACATGCATAAGAGCCTTGTTCAGTTCAAATCTGTTTTTGGCATATCCAGACTATATACAGATTGATTTAAGAAAGTCTGGACATTAAAAAAAACACAAATTAAATGTGATTCCAATCAGATTTCTACAGATGCGTCGCAGTCTGGCGGCCTTGGCTGCTCAAATCATATTTTAAAGTGTCTTCTGCATCACTCATGTAACCAAGAGCCTAATTGCGCCTATGCTTAAGTTGATAAGAAACAAATCAGATTGTTCCGCAGTCTAAACGTAGAAAAGGTTAAGTTGTGATCAGAGACTATGTGGCAGGGTGAGGCCAAGGAGCTGGAAGCTTGTCCTGCATCTATACAACTTTACATTTTATCTCCTTAAAATAAAAAGAATGTATACTTTTCGCTGACCTTTTAAAATGCATTCCAAGTATTTTTCCTGCTGCTATAGGAAGCCATTGTTTCCCATTATGGCATATGGCATGAAAATCAATTAGCAAGTGAAACTTGCTTGAGTCTTGTGAGGCTGCATGATTTGTTTTGTCAATTTTACAAAGTCATTGTTGCATGGTTATGCAGTGTAAGTCCAGGTTGATTTTAAAAGTCTGCTTTACCTTATAACGATAATATAACTCATTATAAACTTTAATACAGTATGAAAATGAAATGGAAACCAATGGTTAACTGGAACAATAGAAAAAAATTCATTCATATTTTTAAAAGTATAATGTAACGTATACATTATTTTTATTTATTGTTATTTTTTTTTATTGATGGGCTGACACATGAAAAAACATTGGTATGGTCCTTTAAGTGAACCGCCTGGAATTCCAGACCCAAATCCGAATGATTATGGGTCTGGCATCGAGTAATTAAAGTCGCCCATCTCGATGTGTTTAGCTGACCTCTGGCCCGCCTATATCAGATACACCGATGTGATTTGTGCAGCCCAGATACAAGGGTATAGTTATTGAAATCAAATTGTGTTCTTGGAAGAACTCTGGATTTCCAGGGTTAGCAATTAGACAATTCCCATTCATTTTCTAGGATCAGACAGTTTTGTTATTGATTCTTAATTGGATCCTCATTTACTCTTATTTGGTTCATGTGGTTGATTTTTTTTTTAAATATGTAAACCACTGCAAACAGCATGTCAGCATCTCTTTAGATGGAAATCACTCTTCTGTAGAAACAGTTGCTTCAATCTTCATAATCATGTGGACTATGTAATACTCTTATGTGCACTAGACATTATGTAAGCATCCTTACAGTGCAGACGAAGTAGAGGAGTGATAGCAAATGAGTGTATAAAGGGTTTAACAAGTTATGTAAGATTTACCACACAAATAATGTTATTGGTAGGCAGTAGTTGTTAGTTTATCATTGAGTTGTCTTTCTTGTCTTGTCTAATGTAGCCTATTTAAATGTTGTGCTAAAGCAAATTGAAATTGCAATTGAATGTCTCTCTCTTTTAACACACATACAAACACACACACACACACACACAGTGCACCTACCGTGATAGCGCTTCTGTTCATCCTTGGCCAGCATCACGGCCATCCTCAGACCAATACCAGAGGAGCAGCCGGTGATCAGCACCACTTTCTGCCCGGGACTCACCATTGCTGCCCTGCCTCTCCACTCTGTTTTCACTCCTGAGACACCAGCAGACCAGCAGCTCTGCAGGATGAGTGGCGATTTAAGGTGAGAATAACTGTAAGAGGATTAGAGAGACAGAGAGAAAGAGAGTCACATGGACAGAGTACAACAGTGAGATTATCTATCCAGTAAACGCTCGCTTGCCCTGGTCTGTCTTGTGGGAATCTAAGTTCTCTATTTTAGTCCATGATGGAAAAATATTACCATGGCATCTGAAACTTAATAAACCCTCTGTTTGTTAGAGGTGTTTGACCAACTTGTGTGAAGAACAAATTGATAAGCACCAATTTTAAGTTAAATATTGATATGTAAAAGTCAGCTTCTGCTCAGCAAAGAGATTCAGCGCCCCTCAGTGGTCAATATGATTATTTTTCATATCGGTCTAACTCTATCAATGGAACGACTTCTGTTATTCCTATCAAAGCCAACACAAATCTGGCTCCATTATACATGATGATGCCAGAAGATGTTTTTCTTGGCAGAGTGAGTTATATAATAATAGATGAAACAAAAGATACACACACAAGTACAAAATATCTCTGCATGTCTCTCTACACACACACACACACACACACACACACACACACACACACACACACACACACACACACACACACACACAACCTACTCCTACCTGAGCTTAGCCGGCAGTCTTAAGACAACCCACCTGAAGCAGAAGGGCATTTGGAAATATTCCTGAATCTATTTTCTCTTTACAAAAAAAGTGTGTGTCTGCATGCAATTTACTTCTGTTACCAAAACAGCACTGTTACCAAAACATTAACTTCTAATGATTATTGTACATCACAGTATCTTTATCTAAAAACATATACTTTATTTACCACCTGCAGAATGTGACAAACGGTACAGTTTCTCTCCAGTATTTGTCTTTTACATTTTAATGTAGCCATAAAATAAGCTACTGTACTAAATAAACATTTTTGGATTTGATTATACAACTATATTTGGTCCTGAGTCACCCGCACATACTATCCTTTTAAGTCTTCTAATAGTCATATTTAGCCTACAAGTGAGCTAAAGAAAACATGTCTAAATGGATGCTGAAACAGGGGAGACCTGAGGCTTATATAGGTATTTCGGTGAATGTATGCATGTGGGTGCATGCACTGAGCTCCGATCCTCCATAGACTTTGAAAAATAACCTTATAAACTAAGGTCTTTCTAAAAAACGTTTCTGATACCTCCCATGAGCGGCTTGTTTCTTTTGACTTTCCTACATCAGAGATAAAGAATGAATAACCCTTGGAGTAAAAGGCAGGAAGCACATTTTGTCTTTTTCATTGTGCCTATAGGAGGAATATGTGTGTGTAAGGTGAAGTGTGGGGTGGGCAAAGACAGACAGGCACAATTTGGAATCTGCAGCATTTTTATTAGTTGCAAGTGTGTGTGTGTGTGTGTGGAGAGAGTAATAAAACATTAATATTTTGTAATTTTATTTTTCTTCATGTTGGATGTTTTATATTTGTTTATTATATAAGGAAACTTAGCTGGCAGTTTTTTTTTTTAAATATTAAAACTTATTGCACGTGCCCAAGCATATGTATATGCACGTGCCAACGTGCAAAAGAGACATAGAGATAGCCACATAGACCCTTACATCACTCAGACAAAAAAGGATGCGAATAATGACACGCGCAGTAATTATATTTTGTACAGCCCCACGAGCCCCTAACCAAGAGTCTCTGGGGAGGGAGGGGTCACCCGGAGGAGAGAGGGGAGGGGGAGGAGAGGAGAGAAAGTGGGTGAAGAAAGAAAAGACCTTGTGAGATTAAGGTTTTCCCGCTGGTCTCTCCCTCTTCATCCGTCCGTCCAAAAGAAAAACAGTAATGACCGGAGAGTAAGCTCTGCTGAATATATTTTTTCATCAATTAAATCAGCCTAATGCATGCGCGCTCTTAATTGCCAGCTGGTAAAGTGCGCGTTGAGACGCACGGGCGCGAGGAAACAGTTCCTAAGATCTTGCGCGCAAAGCCAAAAGTTTCTCTGACTTCACGTATTCGCGGAGCGCAGGGGAGGCACAAGGGAATTATTGGCCGCCGTATCGATAGCTTCAAATGCAATATGATGGATCGATGGAGTCCAGTGCGCGAGACATGGCTGCTGTTGCTGCTCGTCTCGGTGTTTTACATCTCAACGGCAGGTAGGCTGAAATATTAAGGACTGTTTACTTGTTTATCTCTGTGCAAATAATTAGCTCCCCAAGTTCAATTTGCCTAATTGTGTTTTCGCCTGTAAAAAGTTGAAGATGATGCTTCCTCTTTCCTTTCCTTTCTTCCTCTCTCTGTGTCACATCAGTTGTCACCACCTGCCTTCCAGCCCCTGATGAGCTCATCAACGTTTAAGTGTCATCCTTAACCCTTCCTTAACATAATTGGTACAACTCTCCAGCAAAAACACTCACTGTCAGCCATTGTTGCATCTAGACAAATATTTGATTGTCTATGTGATCTTGGTTTGTCAGGGATAGGTCAATCCCCCAAAAAAAAAAAAAAAAAAAAAACATGTCCTCTAGTCATTTTCCACTCAATTTTCAGAAAAATGGCCTTTTGACAGATGCTTTGTAATGCCAGGTCAGGCAGGCATAAAGCTCATTGAACTGAACCACCATATTTCTGGGCTCCTTGAGCCCACTGCACATTTGCTAGACAGAAAGGCATAGGCCTATATGTCTAGACTTGTTCTGCCATACCTGCATCAGTCTGTGCTCTCATACACCAGCATACAGGATTTTGAACCTGTACAGCTGGTAATGGGGAACAGATTGAGGAAAATTAAAGTGAGCTGTGCTGAACTCTATTGGGGACTCAAGCTGCACTGAAAACATATGAGGAGGACTTTGTAATGGTTATATTAGCATACGTGCAAGTGTGCGCCATCAGTGTGGTCGAGTAGCAAAGTGTTATGGACTGTTGTATCTTCTTAAAGAGACCATGCAAACTACAGAACATTTCAAAACTAGAGAAAGTAAAGTACTTGGTGTCTTATTATAATAAGATATATATATATAAGTCTTATTATAATATAGCAGATGAGTTGGGCCTAATGCATCAGGACAGGTCAGACGATAATTCATAAATATTAAATCAGCTTCCAAATATTTTGTATTTTATATTTCTGTTTAAGCTTTATGGTATTCATTGAAATGGCAAGTTAAGACAAGAACATCACATGTAGTTAAGCTTCAAATTTAATTCTCGACCTTGGAAACAATAGCTGATAAAACAGTCTCATCGCATTTAGTCTATTTGGTAGCTATTCTGGAGCATGCAATCATACTACACCAGCAGAGAATTTTTAAGTTGTCATGGAATTGTAGATGTTTTTATTTCCATTTTGTCCTGAACACTTCTTGTCCATGTAAGCTTAAAGCTATAGTTTGACATTTTGGGAAATACGCCTACTGCTTTCTTCCCAATAGTTAAATCAGAAGATCAATACCACTCTGACGTTTGTACAGTAAATACAAAGCTTGAGCCGGAAGCTGATTAGCTTAGCTTAGCTTAGTTTAGCAAAAAGATTTAAATCGGGGAGACAGCTATAGCTGACTCTGTCCAAAGGCAACAAAATCCACTAATTAGCACTTAAATGCACATCAATTACCACCATATTTTGTTTGTTTAATGCATTTAAAAAAGCCAACACTAACAACAACACTTTGCAGTGTCACATGATGATAGACATAAGACTATTTTTGGCCAGGGGCAGTAAATTCCTTATCTTGAGTCTTGAGGTTGCAAGGCATCTAGGAAAGACAAACAAAAAAGACATGATATGAGTGTTGGTGTTGCATAGTTTGTCCACCAGAGTGCGCTCTACATTGTCCCTGTTGGCAACACTGAACAAAACACAATAACAAAAATAATAATCAAAGAACTTTAAGTTTCATATCTTTTTCAAGTTTGTATTTTTATACATTTTATTATCAGAACTTTAATATATTTTGATGTCCCTCTGTTCTGTTGTGCCAACAAATTATTATATTGAAAGTTCCAGAATAGCTACTTAATGGACATTGAGTTGAGGGTGTTTAGTCAGTCGCATATAATGTCTTCATGGGCTTTACAGATCCAAATCACAGTTCTCAACCTGTCTAAGCACTCAGGAAAACCAAGGAAAAGCTTTAAAAAAAACAAAAACAAAAAAAACTTCATTACATCCGTTGTTTTCCTCATTTAATGGCTGTTTTATTTGGCAGCATGTACCTGCTTTATTGAGCCTCGACGTGCTGCATCTGAAGACATAGCTGAAAATATTGATATTATGTCCCCACAACCTTCAAATATTTTTTTAACAACCTGCCTTTGTACTGAAGATTAATAGCAAATCTGCCTGTTGGCTACTATATTCTAGTTAATTCGATCATGTCTCAATGTGGATTAAAAAACTAAGTGAAGACAGAGGTTGTTAGGCTTTTTTGCTGAATGATTAGCCCACACTCTGGGTCAAACCTCACTCTGTCTGTGAAGTGTGTGACCACCTGCCCTTCAGGGTCATCCGGGGTCAAACTCCGTTGGGGTGTAGCATCTCCCACCTGGTGATCAGAGAACACATCCTTTAGGAATTTATTCATAAACAACCCATCTGGTAAAGTGAAACACAGAAAAACAAAGTCATACACACATGTAACGATTCATCGATCTGGATAGATCCAATATCATCGATGCAAAGTGAAAATATCAGTATTTATTTGTAACACGACTCTTTATTTTAGATTACCACTTCATATTTATTGTTTTCATTAAAAAGAATAATTTGTTTTTAATTAATGTCCAGAAGAGCTCAGTAATAAAATTGTCAAATCGTATTTTAGTTGCTTTTTTTGAGTTACTTAAAATGCAACTGTGTTACATTGGGCATATGATATCGTCTCATATCGATTGCAGGCCCCTGAGTTAAATCAAAATGAAATCGTATCATGACAGACTTTGGGATATCAGGAAATGTTGTATCCTTGTCCAAAGAATCCATATAATATTGTATAGTTATAAAACTTGTGATTTACACCCCTGCACACATACACAGTATACTGTCTCACTTTCTTCTTCAGTTACTGGACAAACTCGCCTGTAACA